>PVHT020000256.1:1399940-1458696 GCA_004024745.2 Catagonus wagneri | reverse complement strand
TTTGCTATTCCTCGTACAAGAAGAAAAACAGTCTAATTCTTTTCCATGTTACCTGATAGAAAATATAGAGGATATTAGTTAAAAACCTAGATTATGAGTGCTGTGACTTCTTTAAGCCAGAATAGTATGCCTTTGTATTACTGTGATGTTTGTCCTATCATTTTTAAAGCCACTTTAGCTTTTCAAAAATAATACCAACTTTGTGTGTCTCCGCCGTTGCTATATTTTTCCCCCTAAAATAGTGATTCATCACGGCGCAGCTTGCCCAGAACAAGATTTGGGTTGCAACAGCATAGAACAACTGAGAGTGATCCCCTCTTTCCAACTGTCTGGTAATCTTTTAAAAGGAAATCAGAGAGAGAGACAAAGACTCCTTATTCATTAGCAGCAGATGGCTTTACCCAAGTATTATACTCTTTTCACCTCCATGCTGCTTACATTCCCTACATACTCAATCACAGACAATAGGCAATAGTAGGATGCTGGGAAAATGTCATTCTAGATGCATTTTTATTGTTTTGTTGTAATAAGTATATGACTTAGCTAATCTTTCTCTTTAAGCTTATTTTTGCTTAAAATGGGGACATTTCAAAATACCACGTAAAATTCAGTAGTTATATCTTCCAAGAAGGTAATCCTAGGTACGAAGGATACAGGCAGCTTGGTGTAAACAGCGTCAGGTCTCCATTAGTTTGTTCACTCCCGCAAATGCATGGAAAACTTGGAGCTGTCACTTAAAAGTAATCAAGAAGAGAGCACTTCATAAGAGTTTTATTCCACACAGTAAGAAAGTATTTACAGAAAAAGATGAGAACAATAAAATAAGAGACTCTGAGTGTTAAGTTCATGGCATTTTGCTCCATTTCATTTGCCTTTTAGTGATCAATTCATATCATATTATCCAGAAATGTAAACAGAATTGATCTGATAACAACATTTGTCTGAGGTATTTTTTTATCCAGAGCCAGTATGTTATTTATTAAACCTATGGCCTCTTTCCTACATTCATACAGTGTGCTATGATAAAAATAAAATTTGTTGAGAGTTTAGTCACTGCAAGTACATCTGATTCATATTCTTGATTTCCAGCTTTTTAACTAAGGTAAAATTTAAAGGAAAAGACTCTTACATGAACCAATCAAAACAGAAATTGAACTTTGTGTGTTGTTTTTCTTTGCTTATATTGAATTTGAAATCAAATATAATTACCTTTCTCCAAAATGGCTTTCTCTCATGCTTGGAATTCATTTGGCAAAATAAACGTTTCTATTTGTTCATAAAAGACCTAGAAGAAAGTGGTAAGAAGCCTCAGCAAAAGTCTAATCTCACAGCATTTGAACAACACAGATATAGCACATGCCTGAGGAAGCCTGAAATCTTGCCATGATTGAGTAGAGACTGAGTATTCAGATCACCAGGCTTGTGAGTAATTAATAGGTTAATGTAGGAACAATTAAAATTCCTTCTTAACCTGAAATGAGTGGGAAGAAAAATCTCTATTATAGCATCTTCTGCTCTCTTCTATCAGAGTCACAGCATTACTAGGATTTCAACTTATTGAAACTGACAGAGACATACAGATGATTTTTTCTGTTTTGTTCCAAAGCTGAATCTGTTTTAATGAGGTTTACTTTTAAATTATATTTTTACTTTGATAGATATTCAATATATATCCAATACCCGTGAAACATTTGTGTCTTTAATCCCATCAGATGACAATACATCTCAATACAAATAGTTTTGTTCATTTTGAAACCATCTACTCTGAGTGAGACATGGTAGAGACAGAGAGCTAGAAAGTAAACTCCTGCCCTCTACGATTTAAGTGTCAAGAAGGGAAGACTGATAGTTGGATCAATCATTATAAATGAATAATGTAAAGACAATAATAAAGATATATAAAATTCTAGATTATCCTGGAGAAGAGAATACATAACTACTCATGGAATGAAGAAAAGTATAAAGGGTAGTTGAGATTTGAAATAGGTTTTGAAAGTTGAATAGGAATTTTCAGTGGAGAAATCAGGGAAGGACATAGCAACAGACTAAGTAACAAGCAAACAATGGACATCTAAAGAAATATGGCCCATTTATCCCTTAGAGTAAATGCTAAGTGCAATTAGAAAAAGACTTGAGATGTGTACAAAAACAAAAGTTCACCTCTCACTTACATAAAGTGGGTATTGCTGATTGGCATGTGGCTTTTCTCCGTGCAGTAATCCAGACACCCAGGCTCCTTCCTTCACCGGCTCTCCTGTCTCCTAAGGCTTGATTACTTTTTGTGTTCACCCGAGAGACAGAGTGAAAGACCTTGGAAGCTCATATCTGCTAGCCCAGAAATGACACACTTTACATCCATTCACGTTCCACCTGTTAGAACTCAGTCAGTCGTGGGGCACAATTAACTCTAAGGGTAGCTAGGAATTCTAGCTCTGTCTTCTGGAATTCAAGTGTACTTGACAGGGGAGGCTAACTTCTATGAAAATTAAAATAAAATAAAATAAAATAAAATAAATCTCAGGGAGTTCCCTGGTGGTGCAATGGGATCAGCAGCAGCCCTGCAGCACCAGGACACAGTTTAACCCCCGCCTGGCACAGTGGATTATAGGATCCAGCATTGTCGTAGCTGCAGCGTAGGCTGAAACTGTGGCTCAGATCTGATCTCTGGCCCAGGAACTCCATTTGCTGCAGGGCAGCCAAAATGAAAAAAAGAAGAAAAAAAAAGTCTTGGCGACTTCTCATAGTAAAGTTTTAAAACTCCTTGCTTGTATCACCCACCACGTAATGAAGGTTATCAAGAAGCCTCTGCTGCACGCAGCCATTCGAGCTTTCTTCCATATGATAGTTTGGCCACATCCTGGGACCTTCAACTTTCTGCCTGATCCTCAGCAGTGGCCAGAAGATGAAGGGGGAGAGAATCATGTGAGCTGCTGGCCTGAACGTGGTGGATAGCCCTTCCACCCACAACAAAACTCGGTCATATAGCCCCACCTATGAACAGGCTGGGAAGCATTGTCTAGCTGTGGAATGTACCTGTGCTCTCCACATAGAACACCCTTGCCACTTCCCCGAAAGGAGACAGGCAAGTCTCATTTAGTCATCGCTTCTAACTCAAAGTCTAGACTCTCCAAAAGATATGCAGGTTTAAACTGCTAAGTCCGTGGTGACTTGCTACAGAAGTAGTAGGGAACTAATATGTACTCCAGCTCCAACAATCCTTTAACCCCAGGAAAAAAAACAAAATACAATAATACTTTGATTGCATTAGGTTTTCACTGCCTCCCACTTTCCTCTCACTTCACTTTGTTCAGTCAATTCACCAGCTTAAAATCCCTCACCAATTATTATAATCACCCCTCCCTCGCTTGCTTTGTGAACTTCACTTAGCAAACCCCAAGCACTAGCCCTCAACCCACTCTAAGCCTGCACTTAGAGGATAGAATGTGAAGATGAGAAAACATGCAGATCCCAACCACTTTAAATTCATTGTGTCTCCCATCAAGTGGCCCCCTAATACTTCCCCACTAAAATACTATATTTAATCTAGTCCATTTACTAAGCCACTCTCCTGATAACAAGTCTATACCGATTTCTCTCCTCAAAACCGTCACATCAATTCCCCCATTACTCTCGGTCAATGACCTTATTTCATTAAATGAAAGGAAACAATCTGAAGCTTACATCTGCATGCTTGCACCACTGTTTCTACCCGCCTTCCCACATCTGTGCCCTGTAACTTTAACCTCAATTCTTTTACTCTGGACGATTCGCCTTTGCTTTTAGCTCAAGTCAAATCTTTCCCTTGTGTACTCTCATCTCCTCTCATCTACTCAAGGATATCAACCCAGAAACCCTCCTGTGTATCCCAAGCTCCAAAGCTTCAGTCTTCCCTCTCTCCTGGACTATTTCACTCTATATATGAACATGCTGTTATTTCTCCTACCTTAAAAATTGAATTTAAAGACGTGCAGTCTTTAGAATAAAGTGTCCCAGAGCACACTCACTGGAACTTTCTCTGTCTTCCCTCACTTGCTTAGTGATCTCACTTAACTTCATGGCTGAGATACTATACTGAAAATTTCCAAATTGATACCTCTACCCATGAACTCACCTCTGAACCTCAGCCTATTTTATTCCGGACATTCTATACTGAATCAACATTTGTGTGTTCAATAGTCATCTGAAATGAAATATCTCACTTAACTCCTCCTCCTCCTACACACATACACACCCTGCTCCTTTGAACTCTTTATATCTCAGTTTTCAAAAGCAAACTCACTAGCATATATTTTCAATTTGAAATTTTACTTTCTCTAATACCCATATTCTGTTGGTTCTACATTCAAAATATTTCCAGAATCTGACCATGTCCCATACCTACTGCAATATCCCTTGTCAGAGCTTACTTAGATATAGCAGTAACCTCCCAACTGGTTTCAATTTGGCCACCACCAACTGGCTTCTCATCCTAGTTGACGAAAGTCACAACCAAATCTACCCATTTGAGCATTTGTACAAAATACTATAAACTATCCAGGATAGTCAACACAGTATTGAAGGAGAAGAACAAATTTGGATCTATATAGATATCGATAAAGATATAGATAGAGATATACATAGATATAGATATAATTGAATCACTGTGCTGTATGCCTGAAAATAACATGACCCTATAAATCAGCTATACATCAATTAAAAACAAATACTAAACATAGACTTATCATATGACCTAATAATTACACTCCCTGGTATATACCTGAAGAAGCTGAAAACTTATGTGCATACAAAATCTGCACAAGGATATTTATAGTAGCTTTATTCATAATTACCAAAACTTGGAAGCAACCAAGATGTCCTTCAGTACATAAATGAATAAACTGCAGTACATTCAGATGATGGGGCATTGTTCACTGTTAAAAAGAAATGAACTATCAAGCCATGAAAAGACAAGGAGGAACTTTAAGTTCATATACCACATAAAATAAATTAATCTGAAAAGGTTACATATAATATGAATCCAAGTATATGACATCCTGGAAAAGGCCAAACTATGGAGTCAGTACAGCGATCAGTAGTTGCCAGGAGTTTGGAGGAGGGATGAATAGGTGAACAGAGGTTTCTTTAGGGCAGTGAAACTATTCTGTATGATACTATAATAGTGGACATGGGTTATTATACAGTTTTCCAAACCCATAGAATGTGCCACATCGAAATTCAACCCTAATATCAACTACGGACTTTTGGTAATAGCAATGTGCCAATGTAGATTCGTACTTGATTAAAAAAAAAAAAAAGGTGTCATTCTGGTGAATGATGTTGATAATGGAAGAGGCTATGCATCTATCAGGTGGGGATATATGGGAAATTTCTGTACCTTCCTCCTCTCAATTTTTTGTGTAAACCTAACACTGTTCTTAAAAAATGTGTCTTTGAAATACAGTTCATCGACTTCCTCTAGTAAATAGAGCCACACAATAAGGCACTTGGCATAATAAAGTCTTTTCCTGCCTACTCTATTTATAATTCTGACTCCTTCTCCCTCTTCCACTTCACCAGAACTTCCTTTCTTCCTTTTTGGCATCTTTTTTCTCCTTGAATATTGTATATCTCACTTGTTTATTTTGGTTACTTTTGTTAATTTTCTCTCTTGCTGCTCCAGAACTCAAGATCCATGGAGATAGATAGGATTCTATCTTCTTTACTGTCAGAGCCCTAGTGCCTATAAAAGAGCCTGATATATAATAGCTCCATTATCGCTTGAATTAATTATATTTTTGAAAAATAAAACCTGTCTTGAAACATAATGAATGTGATCACTTAGAATGTTTAGGATGAGAAAACGTGGAGCAGAGGAGACAAGGAAGGACACTAAGAAGGAATGGTTGAAAATCTGATTTGATTCCAGCTCCCAAAACTCATAATAAATCAGTTACTTCCTGTGATAGCATAAATCATACTGATGATTCTTGAAGTTGTCGAATTATTTCTGAATATTATACAAGGACACTGTGTGTGTGAGAGAAAGAGGGAGAGAACGTGAGGGGGTATCAGAGGGGAGAAGGAGAGGGAGAGAAAGAGAGATGGGGATTTAGGAGAGGGAAGGAATGACTAATAAATTTAGCCTTACCTTCAAAGATCAGAAATCTTTGGAATTTAATGTCTAACTTGGAAAACCTCAGGCTAAAATAAATTTAAAAACCAATGCTCAGTTTTATTCTTATTTATCTTCTCTCTGATTTCTGTGAGTCTCTCACTAAGTACAAAACCACAAGTGGTGGAAATGTTTATCAACAGCTCAGTAGTCAAAGTAACCAGCACTCAGGCTTGATGAGCAAAAAAAAGAACCTTTGCCTTATCATTTTATAATAGATCTAAATTTTAAACTGCCCTGACTTTACTAAAACCGTTATTCCTGTGCATCAATGTATCTTCCTGATGCTGAATCTTTCAGTTGAATTTTAATTCAGCCAAATACACAGAAAATATTAGAAACTAATTTTTATAAAAGTAACTTCTTTGCATTCCATGTCCCTCGGTTTTTCACCTCACGGGACGTTTCCTTTCTATTTGAATGTGTTCACAAACTGAATATGTCCACTACACTGGAACTTCAGGAGTTGAAAGGCAAAATCATCTAGCTGCACCATTACATGCATAATTTATCAGACCAGTTTCTTTCTATGGAAACAGTCGTGACCTCTCCGTTCTATAAAGTCAATTCTCAGGTTTGTAATACTGTTTACTGTCATGTTACTTGATGAATTCTAAAAGCATGACTCTCGATCCTGTGGCAATGGATTCCAACTGCAAAAATACCAATTGCCATGAACAGCATATGCTCTGGCTGTCGGCTCAGATTAACAGACTCTTCCAGCCAGGCCTTTTCCTTGCTCTTTCTACTTGCTTAACATGAGTTCTGTTCTACCAGCCAACTTGTAGGAAATTAATTGCTTAAGATGGTGAAATGATGTTTAGATTATATAGAGAGCAAAAGTGTTTTTCCATTTAAACTTGCTTTTTGGTTAAACATACTGTATAAGACCTTTTGGGGACAAACGGCAAAGTCTGAGAGTGGGGCGAGCATTGGATGGTATAAAGGAATTTTCTTTTTCCATTTTGGCTGGTTTACAGATTTCTGTCAATTATAAAGGAATTTTTATTTTCAAGGTGGTAATGTTATTGTAGGTGTACGTGTGCTACTATTTTTGTAAAGATGCACATTGGAAGTAGTTGGAGATGAAATGTAATGATGTAGACAATTTATTTCACAGTAGCTCAGCAAATTAAAAAATGGAGTTATAAAGTGAAATATACAGCTATCAATTCCCAAAACATAATTGATGATTTTCATTTGCTCTCATGTTGGCCTATATTCTTCCAGTGATAAAAGAAGTATTATCGCATAATCGCTATGAAGTTCTCATTTTGTACCCAGTACTCTAATAAGTATTTCATATGCATAATCTCATTTAATTGTTCAACAGACTTGTTTGTTAGGTAGTAATATTTCTATCTTTAAAATGTAGAAGTATCTCAGAGAGATTAAATAGTTTTCCGAGATTACATAGTTTTGTTAGTTATCCTCACACACACACACACACACTAATACTGTGACAAGAACATACTTTCCAGAAGGTTTTCATTCACATATGCTCTTTGTTTCTTATATGTATCCCTCACTACTTCCTAAATTTCTTAGATACTATTACATACCTTCACCTGAGCAGACCTCTAAGGACTTGCAAGCCCAGATTTAGAGGAATGGTTTGTTCATTGCAGAGTTGTGGGTTTCAAGGACAACATCAGGGGTCCCATCTCAATCAAAGAAAACTCCCTTGGGGTAGACTCCCTTTTAATCCATTTTGCTTTTCAGGCTCTGCATACAATCCCATTTGATACAAAAGTATTCTGTGACTAAAAATATTTGAGAATACACATCTAGATAAATAAATGGATATCATCTTTACACAGTCCTTTATGACTACTATTCACTTTTAACCAGGCTTTTGAAAGCTATTGAAAGACAGGTCAAAAGTATATTCCTAAAAAGAACCCTGAGAACAGGCACTTTCACTGTGGGAGTTCAGTGCAGTGCTGTCTGCTTCAATACGCAGGATGCAGAGAGTGGGCTGACATCCTCTTGTAAAAATTTTAAAAGGGCATGTACCTGACTAGAGGGGCTGATCACCTCTGCTCCAGGTGATCCAGGTAATACCCGTGGGTAAGACTGAGATTATCATCAGACAACAAGTGTGGGTGTGATCTTATACAGCAAAAACTGGGCAGGCAGGCCTTCACAATTTAAAGCCATAGAGCATGCCTGAATAACTCTAGTTTAGAACGTGTTTATAAGGTTCTACGCATTGCCCCGATAATGTGAAAATGTCTGATAAATCATATAGAGCACAAGATGAGATTCTACATATTAATACTCAAAAAGCTATAAATAAGCCAAATGGTTTACCTATATTAGCTTTCACTTTAGAATATTTTATGTGTAGCTCTTTTTCCTGCCAGGAAATAGATAGTTGGAGCTAGTTTCTATTAAGACCTGGTAATAAAACTAATTCATTTTCATACAAGAGAATGCTTATCATTCAATTGTCTGTAGCAGGGGACCATTCATCTAGAGATATAAAATATTTATGAAGTAAGTTAAAATGGGGGGAGAGTGACCAGAGCACATCTCTATTTCCTCCCTCTTGAAGGCATTATCTGATGCATCAATAACCCATTCCTACTGACTTGGAGTCTCTCAGTAGTATTACAATGTAAATCTTTATGCATTATAACCAGTTGATGTTAATCAGTACAGTGTAATCCTTAGTAATTTCTGTCCATAAATTTAAAGACTGAGATTGCATCACTGTGTTGTACATCTGAAACTAACACGTAAATCAGCTAAACTTCCTTACAATAAAAAACTAAAAAAGACTGTGATTACTTCCATGAAAGCCAGTTTTAGATTACCACGGAAATTTTTGGCAATAAAGTGTAACAGTGGTTAGTCCTGGAACAGCAGTGCCTAAATGGAGCTTCCATTTCCTACTGAATATTGACCTGAGATGTTTGTACTTGTATTAAGCAAAAACAAAAACATAACATACATTTGATATTGAAATCTTGGTGGTTTTACACTTTGGGTGAAATAAAGAGTTGCCTCTTAAAAAGTAGGATGGACCACATACAGAGTTATACCAAATAGGAAAACAGTGACAAAACAAAACAGCCATGAACAAGCTTTATATGGTCAGAAAAGAACCAACTTCCCCACTACCCCCAATACACTATACACAATACATTTCAGCTCAGTTATTATTTAGGCCCAGTTATAGGTCAGCTAAGAACCTGGTAATTGGTATTGCTATGTTATACTGAGAAAATTAAATCCCTCTTGTGGGAATTTGTACATGAGCTTCAACAGCTTACCGAGTTCACGCATAGATGATATGCCTGTCTATCTATCCATCCTCCCTCCTGGATTTATCCACCCGCTGGGTTCCCCCCACAGAATTACTTGTAATTAAATTATAAAGTAAACATACACATTGTTACACTTAATCATATTCTGAATGACTGCTTCCAATTTTCATCTTTCTCATTATCTCACCAGTCTGGTTAGAAATTTTTCCACTGCCTAATCTTTGCCAAGAGTGGATGCTAAACCAGAAATATTTAGTTTCCTGGGACATTGTACCGATAAAATAGTGTAGGTTATTTATCCTCTGTGGTGGGGAAAAGAAAACGCTCTCCCTCAGGTGCCAAGAGTTTTCAGTGGTCTTTAAGCAGCAGCAAATCTCAAATACAATCTGAAAGGACGTTGTCTTAGCTCTTTATCTGTTCTATTCTGTCTTGCTCAATACAAATTTGTATACAGAGAGATCCAGTCTTGTGGGGAAAATGTGCTAATTGAAATTACGCTTGGAGTTCCCGTTGTGGCTCAGTGGGTTAAGAACACGACATAGTCTCAGTGAGGATGGGGGTTCGATCCCTGGCCTTCCTCAGTGGGTTATGATCTGGCATTGTCACAAGCTGCAGAGTAAGTCACAGATGAGGCTAGAATATGGTGTTGCTGTGGCTGTGGCATAGGCTGGCCGCTGCAGCTCTGATTGGACCCCTAGCCCAGGAATTTCCTTATGCCACAGGTGTGGCCATAAAAAGAAAAAAGAAAGAAAAATGCTTAAAACCACCCATTATCAACTATACCCTCAATAAAAAAGAAAAGGAAAAAAAATTAAAAAGAAAACCACCACCTTCAGGAGTTCCCTTTGTGGCTCAGTGGTTAACGAATCCGACTAAGAACCATGAGGTTGCGGGTTCGATCCCTGGCCTTGCTCAGTGGGTTAAGGATCCGGCGTTGCCGTGAGCTGTGGTGTAGGTTGCAGACGCGGCTCGGATCCCGCGTTGCTGCGGCTGTGGCGAAGGCCGGCAGCTACAGCTCCTGTTAGACCCCTAGCCTGGGAACCTCCATATGCCGCGGGTGCAGCTCTAGATAAAGGCAAAAAGACAAAAAAAAAACAGGAAAACCACCACCTTCATCTGTTCCTATCTCAAATTACCGAGCATGGATATCTTCGTTTTCAAAATAATTAGAAACCTGGCACTTGCAAAGTTTGACTCTTGCAAAATGCCTAGTACACGGCAGGCATTCAATAAGTACATGTTGAATTGAATCATTGAATAAATAACTGGAAAAAAAATGCTGTTAATCGGATTTTCCACATCATGTCTATCAAGGCTTCCTTCTCAAAGGTTTTTTCAGTGTGGCTCTTAAACTCTCAGTCCAAACCATTAAACCCAATCTGAGGTGTGAAGAAGAATTCCATTCATTCCTTTTTGACCACATACAACTTGCTTTGTGCTGACAGGAAAACTCTAGGCCTAAGCTTCCCTCTGATTTCAGCTGACTTGTGTTGATATCAGTGACATGTTAGGAAAATTCATTTACAGAAGCTGTGATTTAGTACACCGGCACTAACGGCTGGTTCATATTTTTAAATTGATAAAGCACACACAATTATGTAAATTAGAAAAATCAACCAAACATTGACTCAGCCCAGCTCCACCCAGTTGTGGGGGAGAAAAGTTCACAACAACTAGTTCTCTTTAGGATGAAAAACCTCACTTTTACAGATTTATTTTAACTTCACAAATGTAATTCTGTGTGAGCAAATGATACATGTTTACTTAGTGAAGACAATCTGATGACCCAAGAAATAATTATTTGCCCTGCAGCAAGTTTCCAGGGATCAACCGCAACAAAAAGAATTACAACAGAAAATTTTTGACTTATTTGTGCCACAATCGTGTCGATAATTATTTTAAAGAGTTATGAGATATGAGTTAAGATTTAAGGAACTCTTCAAGGTGGACAATTTCTTTGCAATAGAATGAGCAACTCCTCTATCTCTTCAAAGAATATGGACAAGGTTGGATTTTTCTCTCCATTGGATATCCGTATTGTACTAATAAGATATCACTGGCACATTTACCCTGCTTAAAAAAATAATTAGTACTTGACGGAGAAATTAAAAAATCAAACAGCCTCAAATAACTTTATCTGCAACCCAACTAATGGTCTCATTGTTTTTACCTGGTGTATTGCCTCTGTGATGCTTTTGTTTTAGCAGCTAAAGAATCCTATGGGTTCAAAAAGGAATGCCTTTGAAAAATGACTTGAAAATGTCACCACCACTTTGAGTAACCTTCAGAATCGCTTAGAGGAGGTCAGTGCTCTATCGAGGTTGGTGCACAAGTGAGGATGATTAATTTTTTAAAAGGCTAATAATTCAATTTTAAAAGATACACAGTTACTCACCTTGAGTGCAATAGCCTATTTGTTCATCTTAGAGGTGGCTGGCAGGAAGCTACACAATGATTTCTGAACTGCAAATGGAGGCATATAGCATATCATAATATATTTATTAAGGACTAATGCAAACCACATTGAGTTCCAGGAAGGAAAATGTATTCCCCAGTGCTCAAAATTTACTGAACATGAAGAACTCAAATGAGATTGTTTAGTGAGAAGGAGGAGGAATTTCCATACCTACCTCCTCAAACAAATAAATCACTCTCATATCCTGGGAAGGTTTCCAAATAGACTATGTTTAATGATACGAGTAGTATTAATAACTGAGTTTATATTCACATGTCTTTTCTGCTTTACTTTTCAAATGTGTACTTCAGACTAGGACTGCAGATATTTTATGTTTAGGGTGTAATACTTGGATATCGAGTCAGTTCTCCTTGAATTGTTCTTTTGTGTTGAAGACAGCAGCAGAGTTGCTTCACTGAATGGCTAGCTTGTCTTCATCCATAACAGCACAGAATAATTCTATGCAATAGCATAAGAGCATCTTTGAAGTCATCGCTATTCTGGTCCAAAAAAAAAAAAAGGTCAGTGGGCTAAATAGAAAAAAAGAGGCTTTCTTTCCCAGATTTGTTATCTGCTCATGCCATTATGTTGAAACCTCCTCTTTGTTACTGAGTCAGTATCTTGTTGCTAATTGGTCAAATGTTAAGTGATTCATAAATAGGCAGTCATGGAGTTTTCTTGGAAAATAAAAAAACGCTACATCAAAAGAATGAAGCTGGAATTTCAGAAGTCCTTACATGATACATTTGAGATCAAACATATTTAAGAGACATTTGAACAAAATTGCAGTGTAATGAACAAAGGAATAAAATGTAAAAGGCAGACACCCTGACTTGATGTCATAAAATCCAAATGCCAATTAGCTTATCAGCAGACATCATAGTAAAAATTATAACCATTCATTAATGAATATTCATCAAGGTCAGTGATGAGTAAAGCAAGTAACAGGATGACACCTGTGCAAGAAGAAACTAGACACCTTAAACAAGATGCAGGCATTGATGCTAATAAACTTAAAAACTTGAATGTGACAAAGAAAGTATGACCAAATCAGAATAAAGAAAGCATGAGTGCTGGAATAATTGTTTGTCAACTGGGGAGAAAATCAGTTCAGCCAAATATTTCACATGAAACTCTAAAACAAATTTATATTGATTAAAATCTAAAGTATTTCAAAATGAAACAATGCACAGTTAAAAGACTAGAAGAATACTCTAAAACAAGGTCATTCTCATTTGCAAAGTTATGTACTATTTTTTTGTCTTTGTTTTTCCAACGTTGTTAGTGCTAGGTAACTCAGCCTCTCATAGCTTCCATTTCTTGCTCTCTCTCTCTCTCTTTTTTTTTTTTAATATGTATGTACCTTTAACATTATATCAGTTTTAAGTCTACAACATAATGATTCAATATTTGTATATATTATAAAATGATCACCAGGATAAATCTGATTAACATCCATCACCATACAAATTACAGATTTTTTCTTATGATGAAACTTGTAAGATTTATTTTCTTAGCAACTTTAAAATATGCAATACCATACTATTACCTATAGTCACCGTGCTGTATATTACATTCTCATGACTATTTATTTTATAACTAGAAATCTATGACGCCCTTCACCCACTTGCCCCCACCCCCTGAGCCTGGCAACTCCTAGTTAGCAATCTGTTCTTGTATCTATAAGCCTGTTTTGTTGTTGTTGTTAGAGCCCACATATAAGTGAGAACATACAATATTTGTCTTCCTTTATATGACTTATTTCACTTAGCATAATGTCCTCAAGGTCCATCTATGTTGTTACAAATGGCAAGATTTCATTCTTTTTTATGAGTGAATAATATTTCATTGTGTATGTGTACCACATCTTCTTTATTTATTCATTCATTCATTCATCCATCAATGGACATTTAGATTATTTCCATATTTGGGGTATTGTAAATAGTGCTGCAGTGAATGTGAGGATGGGATATATCTTTTCAAATTAATGCTTATCCATTTCCATTTTTTTACATGTTGTGGTGATCATGTAACTTGGGCAGGGCTGGGTGAACATTAGGGTCTCCTTCCTATAGCTGAAGATGCCAGTTGCAGCTATAAAATCTGTAGATTTTTTGTAAGAAGACAAAAAAATTGCCCTCTTTTCTGAAAAACACAAGAGCCGAAGAATTATATATGACACCAAAGCAAAGGAAAATTAAATATTATTAAAAAAATTGGGTATTAACCGATGCAAATATTTTTTTCCTTTTCTTTTTTTCTTAATGGATTTTATTTCAATTATAGGTGTGCATAAATCATCACAAGTCAATTTTACAGATTTTGTATCCCAAACCCACAGTGCATCCCCCCACCCCCCAGAGTGTCTTATTTGAAAAACCAAGGTTTTCCAAAGTCTGTGAGTCATTCTTTGTTATGCAAAGAGCAAATAATTTTTTTTAATTTCAAAATATACTCCAAAGCAAAGGTAAGGGCTTTGGTTTCTTCAACCTTGAGGTTCAGGACAGACAGACAGCATTAACGATGCCTTCTTACAAGCCTATAAAAGTCCTGATGCACCAGCTCTAGACATTTTCTCCCACTCACCAAAGTGTCAGAAAAAAACATGAGTGAGAATAGCTTTATTACAGAGTGATTTTGTTTGCTCTATTTTTTAAAAAATAGGCCATTACTTGTGACATAACCTGCAACTGATCACACCCCCGATGTCCTTCAATTCTGTATTTGAGTAAAGCTCTCAACTTTCGTTCCAGCAGGAAGACAGACTAAAGCTACCTGAAATTTTTGTTTTAGAGGCATCTAGAAATACTGTATAAAATACATCTTTTTAATATGCATCCTAAAGTTCCTGACAAAGTTAGGGTCTTGTTATTACACTCGTTATTATAAAGTCTCATAGGATCTAACAGCACTCTGTTTAGTTCAATGCCAATTTTCCATCTAGACCCATCTAGACCGGTTGGCCGCTCCGTAAAGTCTTGGGTCTGCTATTCTCCACCATCTCCCTAAACACAACGCCCTTGGCATGTAGCAGGTATTCAGTAATTATTTTTTAATGAACTAATAAAAATAATAACTGTTCTGTGAGTTCCCTGAAGGTCTAGTGGTTAGACTTGGAGCTCTCACCACTGCAGCTGGGGTTTAATCCCAGGTCTGGGAACTGAAATCCCATATCAAGCTGCTGCACACCATGGAAGAAAGGAAGAAAGGAAGGAAGGAAGAAAAAGGAAGGAAGGAAGGAAGGAAGGAATTTTTTCTAAAAAAAACACACAAAACAAAAAAATAATAACTTCCTAAAATTTTGACCATGTATTTCAAATATTTCCTTGTTCATTTAGAGTATAATTAATGCAATGGAGCTTATCTAGTGTAAAGAAAACACGTTTCCCTTGAGAAACTGTAGTAGTTTACATTATTATATACTCTCTCATTAATTCCCTGTCAGTTCACAGGGCAAAATCAACACAGTGAAGTGTAGACTAAACATTTAATTTAATCAATATAGACACATTAATGTAGGTAAATGAGGCTATGAAAAATTGAGTTTGGATTTAAGTGCCTAAAGTAATTAAATTAGCTGGGTAATTAACAAAATTCCAATTCTGCTTGTAATATGTAGACACAGCCTTCAGAAGACTAACTGAAAATTTTTTTCCTACTCTTTGGTTGGATTTTGTTCCAAAGAGTAAATAAAGCATATGCATAGTCATATAAAAATCGAATAAGACTGCGATTCAGAGTGATCTTAGAGTTTAATCCGATATGCTTATTCCAAGGAAAAAAAAAGATTGAATCTTAAAGATAGTAACCAATTTGCCCTGATTTTTATTAGTAGACATACATCTGAATATAGGCTCTATCTCCAGCATTGTGTTTCTGCACCGACACATGCTGACTCAAGCTCTGAGTTCGTTTGTTAAAAATATAGATCATTTTGTGTCCTAAAGCCAAGTAAAAAATCAAAGACTCCATTGTTTGGCAAATTATTTTGTTTAAATAATATATAAATTGGAAATCTGGATCAATAAAATCTACTGCCACCAATTATAAAGACATCTAAACCCCTATCACCCTAAAAATATAATGGTAATAAAATATAATGAATAATGGCAGATCGTGGAAAGTACAAAATATATACACAGCAGCCATCTTAATTCTCTTAAAAACCCACATTTCTGGAATTTGCCTGATAAGAGTAAGCAAGTGTGGTACTTCTCAGAATTTAAATATTTATCTGTCAAACATAATTATAGAAAAATACATTTATACTATAAGCTGGTGAATAAATTGTTTTAAATTTTATTCTCTGCATCAATTCCTCATAATAAAATGTAAAAATCTTTAGTAAAAGTTTTTTCTTTATGCCTTCCCCTTTGTTATTACTCAGTTTTAAGCTATTTTTTTCTGAAGAAAATAAGTTTATTAAATTTTTCCATTTTGTTCCAATCTCCAATTTATCTCACTCTCTCAATTTATTCAACACTGGCATCTTAAAAAAAAGAAAAGAAAACGGTGAATAGATAAATCTACATTTCACCACTAGATGTCACCAAAGATTTATCTATTATAACATTAACTCTCCAGCATTCAGCCATTGGATTTCTGGTTCCTGTCAGAAAAGTACTTGTTCTATTTCCCAGCACAACCAGGAAACTAATTTTAGTACAGTATTCTTAATGTTTAATGTGTTTCTACATGCTACACAAAATAACTCTAGTGCATATTAATAGAGGGGTCACTGCTTATCATTTCAAAGTTTCTAATAGACCCAGCTGACAGGTGTTGCCAACTTGAGAGTAATTTTATAGTGAATACATATATATTAATTTATTTGTAATAAAAATTATGAATATACATATTTATATGTATTTTCTCTACAGGCATTTTTTTTTTTTTAGAAAATAAGCGTAGGTTGGCTTCTTTCACCCATAGAAGTTCTCACCGATGTGGGGAATTATAAGGCTGTTTGCAGTTGAAACAGTTCATAGCATTATGAACCTTATGAGCCCAAGATGGAAATTTGATCGTTAATTTCACTTGCTTAATTGTCTTAATTTTAATATGTGCTTTTCATTCACGAGATTTATTTCCACAAGAAATAATGATAGAAGTACTTGATTCATAAAGTTTTATGGTGGAATTCCTCTCTGAGCAGTAGGCACATGGACAGAGGCCTATGTGAGAAGAAAGGGCATCAGATGAAGTTCTGAAGGAGCAGCACTGCAGGGAGGGGACAGCAGTGCAGTGTTAGTACTATATACAAAATGGGAAAATCGTGGGGGAAACTAAAAATTCTGTTTTTGACATTTTACATTTGAAGTGTTATTAGACTTAAAAAGTGAAGATGCCAAGAAGACAGTTAAGTTGGGAACTGTAGAGACAGGCTAGAGCTGAAGCTATAAATGTGGGGCATCAACATATGCATAATAATCAAAGGCATGGTTTCTGTGAGATCATCTATGGAGACAGTTACAACAGAGAAAAGGACCCAAGACTCCAGCATTTAGAGGCCTGATAGCAGAGAGAGAGCCAGAAATCAGACTTAGAAGTGACCATTGATATAGGAGGGAATAGACCATGATGGAAGATAACACATGGAAGTGAATGCATATGTATGTATGACTGGGTCACTTTGCCGTTACAGCAGAATTGGCACAACACTGTAAATTAACCGGACCATAACAAATTTTTTGTACAAAAAGAAATATAGGGGAAACAGGATCGTACATCTTAGGAAACATTAATAGCTTTCATTTATTGGGAAATATTATATTCCAGGCACCATTCTAAATTCTGTTCCTGTATTAACTCATTAACCCTCATAACAGCCATTTGACACAGGTTAAACACAGGTACTATGTTCTCCTTTATAAAAGAGGAGATGGTGGCAGAAAATTAAGAAAAGAAAATATTTCAAGACACAGGAAATTATGTCAGTATTCTGAGAGATTGAGTTTGCATAAGATAAAGATGAAGAGTGATACTTGATTTTGACAAGATGGAAATCATGGGAAGATTTAGAAAAAAACAGTTTAATAGAATGATGACGGAGGAAGTCCAGCAAAAGCAGATGTAAACAATGGGGGGGGGGCTTTTTTGAGAAGTTTTCCATTTAAAGGGAAAAAGAAAATATGAGTTAATCGCAGGGAAACACCATGTTAAGAATTTATTTTAAGATGGGATGTGCCAAGAAATATTTTTACTCTCCTGGAGATATAGATGGAGAGAAAATTATACATAGGAGGGATGGTGAGTAATTGCTGTGGTAAAATCTTGAAGAGTCGGAATGGGATCCAAACTGCAAGTAGAGAGGAACTTCCTTTTGATAAGAACTGAGACGTTATGCATTTTAACAATTATTAGGGCAAAAAGAATGCAGATACAGAGGCAGGGAAGGCTGGTAGTTTTGATGCAGAGTGCTTGCACTAGAAAGTTCACATCTATTTCTCGTTCTTGAAAAAATATGATGAGAAAAGAAGATGAAAATATGAAGAAAAAATGAAATATGAAAAAATATGAAGAGAAAAAAGAAAAGAAAAGAAAAGGATAGAGGGAAGGGTGGGCTGCAGCAATGCATGTGAGAGACTGATCAGCCCTGTGGCATTCTCCAGCAATAGTCAGCTGTTCTGGGGAAGGTGCAGAGCAGGGAGATGAATTTCCTCAGGTGAGAGAGTAGAAAGGACAGGTTTTTTCAGGAGAGTTTAATGAAGATCCACATCTGGAAGCTGGTGCAGTGGTTACCCTAAAGTATGATATCTGCAAATGCACCTCTGGGGGACAGAGGTGAGAATGTCTACTGTCTTCATGACCTGCATCTCTCTCTGAGGCAAACTTCCACTTTGTAGGTAAAATGCCTTTAGCGCTATCACTCTCACAAAATCCAGGGGTGAGGTAGTGTTTATTTTAAGAGTTTGGGATTTTTTTAACTCATATAATAAGCATTTATGTGGGTTCTAACATGTTCATTCACAAAGCGGATCACAGCACTTTGTCCTCTCCTATTCTCAAGGAACCTCCAAACTCCTGGGGAGCTTCCATTCTTCCAATATAGAACAGAGTCTTTCAAATCACGCCATCTGATGTTTTATATTTAGCCAAAATTTCTCTTACAGTTCTCCAATGGGTAGCTGCTGCTTGATTTTTTGAGCTATTTGGAGTTACTCTTTTTATACTTGTCGTTGTTACCATGACTATTTTTTAAGACTTGGTTGAAACTACATTTGAGAACACTAATTCTACTAAAATTCTCAACCTGGATATTTCCTACAACATCACACTTTGGAAAACCTCTCGGTGTCAAACGTACTGTTAGACAGTAGAGTCTTAGTGCAGAAGACAATGTCTTATTCAACCTGGTATCCACATACATAGTCCTGTGCCTAGCACAGAGTGGGTGCTCAATAAATGTGTCTTTGAAAAAACAAAGAAGTGAATTATCCTGCGGAGAAGTCTGAATAACACACACAGACAAGCACTAAGCCAAGAGGGGAGAAGGAAATGAAACATTAACCTGTGAGAATATGTAGGCTTTCTATTGTGTTTATAACTGAAAAGAGCCTGGAATTAAACACTCTGTTCCAGATCACTTGGTGAGACGATTATGAAGTCAAAGGGATAATTTAGACCCACATTTTGTTTTGCCTAGATATTCTACACCAAGTATGGGACTATTCATTTTCTCACATCTCTTACACCAAGGTCATCCATTGATTGTTTGGCTTTCTTTAAAAAAGCTGTTCCAGAACCACTATCACAAGATCCTAAAGATGGAGTAGATTCTGAAATATTGGAAGAGAAACCCAAGATAATCGTTTCATTCATAAAGAATCTTACAGGTAAGTCTTACAGTTTAATGTACAGTTGAGTGCCTAGGCATATCATCTGGAAGAGATTCAACAAGTAATAAGCAGTTTGTCTCCAAACCACTGGCCTTATTTTTAGTAATATCTATCCTGTAAATATTAAGTGTCAATTTTAATGATATGTGCATATACTTTTTATTTTGCCAAAACACTCAATGTATTTTTATATATTTAATTCTAAAATAACTCTAGGGCTAGGGATAATGGAAAAGTATAATTTATTTTGACCTGCAGTGCTACTATATATAGTTTATTCTATAACTTAAAAGCAAAATTATATGAACTCAAATGATTAGTATCCCCAAGTTTTAGAAGCATAAAATGAAGCCACACCAAGACTATGAGTGAGACTTGTCTAATTATGAACACCTTTAATGAATTCTATATTATCTGGATATTTCATGAGTAACCTGTTAATATTAATTCACGAAAAGGAACAAAGCCTTCCAACATGGGGGAAATGGTGATTAAAGAACTTAACGACAATAGGTTGCTTGCCTTTGACATGGGTAAAAATTGTTATTATTTTATTCTAAGCTTTCCACTTAGGTTAAACTAATATATTTACACGTGTATTTTTTTAAATAGCATCTTTATTGGGATATAATTCATACACCATGTATTATAGCACAATCATATATGCAGTGTTTAATATCATGATAAACATATTATACTGAATTCATGTTTTCCACCAAACATGGAAAGCCAGTGTGTTTATGCCTTAATTTGTAACATCTATAAGTTAATCAGAGTAACAAGGAAGAAAGGTAACTTCTACACAAACTGTCAAATAAGGTTATCTTGGGGTTAGGAGATGTAAACTATTGCCTTTGGAGTGAATAAGCAATGAGATCCTGCTGTATAGCACAGGGAACTGTATCTAGTCACTTGTGATGGAACATGATGGTGGATAATGTGAGAAAAAGAATATATATATATATGACTTGGTCACTTTGCTGTATAGCAGAAATTGACAGAACAATGTAAATCAAATATAATAGAAAAAAATAAAAACCTAAAAAAAAAAGGTTATCTTGGCGTTCTCTTGTGGTGCAGCAGGTTAAGGATCCAGCATTGTCACTGAAATAGTTTGGGTCGCTGCTGTGGTGCAGGTTCAATCCCTGGCCCGGCAAGTTTCATATGCTGCCAAGGCAGCTAAATAAATAAATAAATAAATAAATAAATAAGGTTATCTTTAGAGGATCGAGAACAGTATGGACTCAGGAAAGAAACAGAGCCTCTCACCCTTACCCTAGACTTCCCCCTGAAGGGAATGAATTAGTTAATTCCACAGCCTCTGTTGAGAACTTATCCTGTGCCAGACACTGACTCCACATCAGTGAACAAGACAGACATGGTTCCTGCAATGGAGGGACCCAAAGCTCCCTAGGAGAGAAGGGACAATAATTATGTGCTTAGTGCTAGGAGAAAGCTAGAAAGGAGACCTTCAGTGACACAGAGTAATCAAAAGGTAACAATTCATTATGTTACATCATACCTAAGTCCACCCTTATTCCCACCCCAAATTCTCATTCTAGATCCTAACATATCTTGATATGGAAGAAGTAAGACAAAAAAGAATTATAATGCTCTTTCATTCATTCAACAAACACTTCATGCGTGTTTGCCAGGTCTCAGGTCTGTGCTAAGTGCTGGGAATACAGATATAAAAGCCTTTATTACAGTGTCTGTGGTGGAAAAGCTAGTATGTGAAAAATTATGATGAGGAGCCATGGATACAGAAAGCCAGAAGAGAAATTGTGGTTAAAAGATAAGAAATTCTTATCTCTGATTGCGAAGTCTTGATCTGGGAGGTAATATCTGAGCTGAGATTTGAAGAGGAAAGGGTTGGCCAAGGAAAGGATGAGAACAGAATTGTGAAGAGGTGAAAGAAACACTAAAGCTTATATTTACTAGAGAGCGTATAATACATATGAGAAATTATAAGTAGTTCCATTTGGCTGGCGTGATGGTACAGTATGTGGCAAGAAACAAGTTTGGGTATGGTGTCAAGCACCAAATAATGAAAGGCCTGAACTGCCAGTCTAGGTTTTATAAGTAGGGAGTTTTTTAAAAGCTTTGAGTAATAAGAAGTAACATGACTGAATGTTCATGTTTAGACAGACCATTCTTTAAGTAGAAGGAAGAGGGGTTGTAAAGAAGGAAATCTGGAAGCAGGAAGAACAATGAGGGAGGTGTAGCAATAAGTCAGGTAAGAGATAACCCTCTGAAGGAAGGTGATGGTGAAAGGGTAGAGACCCAGAGACAGGTAGAATTAGATGGAGAATTAGAGTCAGACTTGAATGGAGGTGGTAAGTAAGGAAGGAGCTTATGATGATCCAGGGTTCATGGGTGATTTATTAGTGCTAATGTCAGTAATTGAGAGGCAATGAAGAAGAGATTAGGAGAACAGGGACAAGCAAGATATTGAGTGCATTCTCTGTGTCAGCACTTTTCTTCTGCCACAACTTAATTCAATCTTTTTTTTTTTTTTTGGTCACATCTATGGCATGCAGAAGTTCAGACTCATGCCACAGCAGTGACAAGGCCAGATCCCTAACCCACTTAGCCACGAGGGAACTCCAATTCAATCTTTATTTGTTGCTGAATCCTAAATATGTCTCTCCAGCCAGGATTTCTTTCCTGAGTTCCAGATCTGTATGTTCAAATGCCTCCTAGATATCTCATTTGCATCTTTTGATGGCATGACAAAACTGAAGCATTCCAAGTGGAGTCTAGATAAAGAAATTAAATGCAGACACTAAGAGGGAATGTGCGTGTATTTTCTTACCATTTGTTTTGTTATATTGTTATTTTTTCACTGAAACTATAGAAAGAAAGACAAAGGCAGGAGTAGATAAAGAGTTAGGAAAGTGGCAGGAGGTGAGGGAACACTTGCTTATCAACATCATTTGTTTCAGTAACATAAAAACAAGACCATCAGCTGGTACCAGTGGGGGCAAATCTCAAGTTAAAAGACCAGAGGGGAAAATGATGGAGGCTTGAGATAGTTTTGGAGAACAAAGAGCTGAAATGGAATGAATAAAACGATGAGAAGATGTTATTACCAGTGCAACTAAAACAAAGTGTTTAATTTTTTTATTAGCATCAACCTATGTGGCTATTTGACTTCTGCCAGTGTTGCTTACCAATCCAGGTATAGGAACGGAGAACACAGGTGGTTGGGTTGACCCAGAACTAGACTTTGCTACATGGATGCAGCAGGAAAGTAAAAGGCCAAGAGTTTTGTCAGTATAGACAATAAACATTTATATTAGGGATCAAAGGAACTACTTCCAGAAAGAAGCTTTTATTTATTTGTTTACTTATTTGTTTATTTATTGGCCACCCCGCAGTATATGGAATTGCTGGGCCAGGGTTCAGATGAGAACCACAGTGTGACCCACGCTATAGCTGTGGCAGCACTGAATCCCTAGCCCACTGTGCCAGGCCAGGGATCGAACTTGCATCCCAGCACTCCAGAGATTCCACCGATCCCATTGTGCAACAGCAGGAAGTCCCAGAAAGATGCTTTTAGATGGAGAAAAAAGAAATGGAACAGTTGTGGAACTCAACACCAATAAAGTGTAGTAGAAGTGGGTATTGCCATAATAGGAAGTTAAGTCAGAGAGTGAGAGACTAGAGTAGGATATTTTAGAAATGGGCAGTCTCTCTGATAAAAAGCCCAGACTTGGCTAGAGGTGAGGATTAAAGACGAAGGGAAGAAAAGGTCATGGCTTTGACAACTCCAAGTGCATATGATACTATTTTGTCAGAGGGTCCACCCAGTAATACCTGAAAAAAACTTAAAGGCCACTAACCCAACCTCTTTAAACAGAAACTTATTTTAAGGCATAACCTTTAATAAATCTTGGCCAAGTACCTGTCATCCTAAGCATAGGGTCATGACTCCCAAAAAAACAGCCTCTAGGGATGATTTCACTCACGTTCTCTCAAGTGAGTGTAAAATGAAATCAGTGGTATATTTGTTTCAAATGAATGATTCTTCGCTTACAGTGGTCTGTAATTTTTACTTAATTTTCAGAAGCAATGGTCGATACGATTTGAAGAGAAGGATCCTTTGATTACCTCTTGGTCAAAAGCACTTGAACAAGACTTCTATGGGAGGAGCAGTCAAGGGTGTAACTAAGGCTTGCTCAGAGTTGACATTTAAATTACTTTTCTTTGCACAGGCCTGAAGCCAATCTCAGTTTTCCCAGCCCAGCCACTGTTGTTCAGCCAGCTCTATTATGTTAAATGCCCAGGTTTGGCAGCACATCAGACAGCTAGAGCCTATTTTTTTAACCTTCATAGAAATGCATCCTGGGACTTAATATGGAACCCAGCATATTCAAAATACCAATATTTATTTATTTATTTATTTATTTATTTATTTATTTATTCATTTGTTTTGCTTTTTAGGGCCGCACCCGCAGCATATGGAGGTTCCCCGGCTAGAGGTCTAATCGGAGCTGTAGCCACCAGCCTACACCACAGCCACAGCAATGCCAGATCCAAGCCGCGTCTGCAACCTACACCACAGCTCATGGCAATGCTGGATTGTTGACCCACACTGCTCGAGGCCAGGGATCAAACCTGCAACCTCATGGTTCCTAGCTGGATTCATTTCTGCTGAGCCACGGTGGGAACTCCCAAAATACCAATATTTAGACTGAGTTTTGAATCTATTAGATGATTCTACCATTATTAGCTTCTCCCCAGACTCTTTTTCTCACTTTCTCTCCAAAAATGAGTCCAGATCAAGGAGAAAAGTTGAATTCCCCCCCCCCCCCCCAGGAAGAGGAGTGTTACTGCCAGCTGCAAAGATAGAACATGCCCTTGGAGCTAGAACGAGATACCCAAACCCTAGTTAAAAGTCTTAGGGAGTTCTGGCTGTGATGCCATGGGTTAAGAATCTGACTGCAGTGGCTCAGGTCACTGCAGAGGCATGGGTTCGATCCCAAGCCCTGTGGCATCACAGCTGTGGCTTGCACTCAATCCCTGGCCTAGGAACTTTCATAGACACTGGGTGCAGCCATTAAAAAAAAAAAAAAATTAGAAGATCCATGGAGATGCTTCCTAAAATTTTCCTGAAACTTTTCTTAACTTTACAGCCTATCTTCACCCACTGGCAGAGAAAAGTTATTGAATCTGAAAAGAGAGCTGTTGAATCGATAGGCAGATGCCATGATTGCTTCATTTACAAGACGTGGTTCCTACAACCATCCTAGCCCTTCCTTCCACACTTTGGGGAAGCTGCAGAAGTCAGACCTAATTCTGGCACCTGGGCTTGGTGTTTGGCATACAAGTTTTTGTGAAATCGAGATCAACAAAAACAGTAATAACTTAAAACAAAGCCCAAACTGAAGGGACAAACGAGCACTAATTGGATAATATGCATAGCTAGATTTAAAATCTCTCGAAAATTGTAATATGTGACATTGGGCTATTACATATTTCTTGAATATTGTTACTGTTGCTGTAGTAATTTCTTTTTTTCTCTCACGGACAAGATTACATCGTACTCTCCATTCTCGCACTGGGCGCATGACTGCCTAGAGCTTACTCTCTCGCTGTCATTCTGGAGCGCCTTGTAAGCCAATAATCCTAGGCATTTAGTTTTCCTCATCATGTTATGTAAAACATAATTTATAAATTGTTGCTTTTGCTGAATCCTTTCATTACCAGAACATATTCTTTCATATTTTAAGATGAAAAAAAAAACTCATTTTCTTCAAACTAGCCAAGAGACATCGGACATATGACAACTAGTTTTGCAGCTTTCCTAAGCCAAGCACAGGTAAACTTAAGAGTATTTGTTTTTTTTTTGCCTTTTGTCATTTTATGGCCGCACCCGTGGCATGTGGAGGTTCCCAGGCTAGGGGTCTAATCGGAGCTGTAGCCACTGGCCTGCGCCGCAGCCACAGCAACGCAGGATCCGAGCCGCGTCTGCGACCTACACCACAGCGCACAGCAACGCCGGATTGTTAACCCACTGAGCGAGGCCAGGGATCGAACCCGCAACCTCATGGTTCTTAGTCGGATTCGTTAACCACTGCGCCACGACGGGAACTCCCTTAAGAGTATTAATTTGGTCTTTTTCTACACCTTAGCATGATAGAAGGGCCTTTCCATGATGTCTAGTTACCTGAATACAAGAAGCTTGACACCAGCCTGGTGAGAGCTGTGCCACACGCCAGGTATTCTGCCCGCAGGCACAGATGGGCTCCTGGGAAGCGACTTCCTAACCAATGCTGAGCGGACTGTGCTTGATGGCAATTAACTGAAGATCTGAAGGAAAGACTGTTAGCAGAAAACACGTTCCCTTAGGATGGTGGCCATCCTTTCCTCACCACATCCGCTCTTTTCAGAACAAACCACTTTGCTATTTCTGCTTTTTTTTTTTTTTTTTTTGCTTTTTTGGGCCATACCTTTGGCATATGGAGGTTCCCAGGCTAAGGGTCCAGTCGAAGCTGCAGCTGCCGGCCTCCACCGCAGACACAGCACCACAGGGCCGCGTCTGCAACCTACACCACAGTTCATGTCAATGCTGGATCCTAAACCCACTGAGCAAGGCCAGAGATCAAACCCGCAACCCCATGGTTACTTGTCAGATTCGTTTCTATTGTGCCACAATGGGAACTCCCCCTACTTTGCTGTTTCCAAACGTGCCATACTCCTCCATAACTCAGTACCTTCCCCATGGGATCATGCTTTCCAGAAAGGGCCTCTAACCACTTCCCTGCCTGATGAACTCGTATTTGTTCTTTATAATTCAACCACAGCCCAGGTAGAACATTCCTTCATTTGTCTCTATGCCTCAAAGGCACATTTTCTATACCTACATTACAATACTTAATCCACTGCTGACTGGGCGCTGCTTACTTGTGGGTTTTGTCTCCTTCAAGTCAGGGACTGTGGCTTCTTCACCCTTGTATTCCTTGGGTCACATATAGTGCCTGGCACTTTAGAAACACAGAAAACAATGTTTGGTTGTGTTTTAATAAAGGCAGCACTCAGAGCAGTGAGATGGAAAGGATAATAAGAATACTGACAAAGGAATGTTATTTAGTGGTGCTATAAATGAAGAAACCTTTGACTATGTGTAAATTAAAACAAATGTTATAGATGGTATCCAACTTAGCACAGGCGATGTCAGCATCTTCAGAACTGATAGCAAAAAGAGTGGTTTACTTTTGATGTAACAGTAATACTAGAAAAATAGGAGTTAGAAAGGGACTCTAAGCAACTAAATCAAGGACATGGATAAAGAGATCCTTACAATTTAGAACAATTTAGTCAGATGAATGTTTTCAGTAACAGTTTTAGTACAGAATAAAGATCCAATAGATATATCAAAACCTGTAGTGTACATGAAGAATATACTCCATGAAAATGCCTATATTAATTAATGAATAAGGCATATAGGAAGCAATAAAAACACAGAGTTTATGGTTTTACTATAAAAAACACCCATGAGGAGTTCCCATGGTGGCTCAGCAGTTAGCCAACCTGACTGGCATCCATGAGGACGTGGGTTTGATCCCTGGTCTTGCTCAGTGGGTTAAAGGATCTGGTGTTGCCGTGAGCTGTGGTATAGGTCGCAGACGCGTCTTGGCTCTGGCATTCCAGTGGCTGTGGTGTAGGCCAGCAGATGCAGCTCCCATTTGACCCGTAGCCTGGGAACTTCATGTGCCGTGGGTGCTTCCCCCCACCCCCGCCCCGCAAAAAAGGGCTATCATTCCAGAATACAAATTCCATGGTTGGAGAAACCATTCATCCAATTCAGATAAAGCCTCTCTGAAATACTAGTGAAATATACCAAGTGGAATAAAAATACATTGTGAAAAGCATGAAGGGCATTCTGAGGTAGCGTTTGCTCTCAAACTGCTGCCTCCTTCCTAGGTTCTTTGCTTTTATCCCCCACCTTCCTGTTTACAGCTGTGGGAAGATGAGAGCCTTGCCATCCTGGGTTGAGGTACGTTTGTGAAGGCCTGCCATCTGCCAGGCCTGGGCCTTTCTCTGGTTCTGACAGCTGGCTATAGTTCCAGCATCTTCTGTTAATATCAGGGACACAAATGATGCTAAATAATGAAAGAGAATCAGAGAAAAAGACGCATCTTAGTGCAGAA
This sequence comes from Catagonus wagneri, assembly GCA_004024745.2. Taxonomy (NCBI): domain Eukaryota; kingdom Metazoa; phylum Chordata; class Mammalia; order Artiodactyla; family Tayassuidae; genus Catagonus; species Catagonus wagneri. The sequence continues at coordinate 1,430,824 of PVHT020000256.1, read as the reverse complement.
GATCCTTTCAGGAGTGACAATAAGGAATATGAGGCAGACTCCCACTGGAGAAAGGTTTCCCTTTGTGCCAACCACTCATATACAAATTTGGATTGACCAAGTGGAAGATAAGAAGGGGTATCCATAACTGGACAATTGAAAGCTAAGCAACACCTGAACTCAGTTCATAGGGTCCCCCAGCCAGAGGGCCACTCCATGCGGAATTCCTTCTAAACCTACAAGGAAGCACCATCTGTACATTCATTATTTTTGGTGGAGCTTATATCCTAAATGACATACAGCTAGTGCAGACAAAAGGTGTTTGTTTTTTTTTTAAATGCAGTTGAACATCTCCTCAATTTGGCCTTCTGTAATTTGGAAAGTTTGAACTTCTAATTGTCTTTCCATTCTATGTTAAAAAAAAAAATGAAAAAACAACAACAAAAAAGCAAAGCATCCTTATACACATAAGCACAGTCTATGCACCATAAACTCGCAAATGCTAGGGCAACTTAGAAAACACTGAAAAGGAGAAAACCCAGGAGAGGAAATCAAAAGCCTGGCAGCAAGAAGATGAAAAGCAGGGAAGGAAAGAGGCAGGCTGTGCAACATACAGTATGAAATCTGGAGCCAAAAGCTGACACATTCAACTCAAAAGTTAACTGTGCTTTCACAAACGGCGAAACTGACTTATCCATTCTCTTGGATCTATGACATGTATTCGGAGGCATATGAGTACAGTTCTTCACTGTTCTCATTTCCTTGAGATCCTAAATGAGAAACTGTCTGTGCTAGTTGAATTTGTTGTAAGAGAAAATATTATTCATAACTAAGATCTAATTTTAAGCTTTAAATCTTAAAATGTTTTATTCTAGAATAAATAAGAAGATGGAAGCTCCAGGAGGAAGACTATATTCAGAGTACTAACTTAATTTTATTCTTTAACAATTTTATCCTACTTTCACAATACTTTAGCAAGGAGCGTTAGAGAAGTACAGCTGACTTAGACACTAAAACTCGCTGGATCTTTTGAACATTATTCAAAGAAGTTTTTGTCTCTCGAAATAGACTTTAAATCTCCCAATATTTTTAATACTGCCAATCAAACAAAAAGAGTTAAGAATTTTTGGTTTAAGTAAATAATTTTTTAGACTCTAATTCTAAAGAATTGCTTAGTATAACTTAAACGCTAACTACACACATGCACACACAGAGTTAGTATTAACACTACACATTTTTCATATATCTATATATTTACATAAGCATTTGTATTTGCTTTTTTTTTTCCTATTGACCAAGACTTTAACCAGTTGTTCACAGTGACATATTTAAGCCCTTAGAAGCACCTTCTTATTCATAAATTGAGCTTATTATATCCAGAGGGTGGAATCAGGATTAGAAACAGAATGTATGATTTGTATACCATAGCTTTTCTAGACACCTGGTCTCTAACTACCACTTCCTTTGATTTGTGAACAAAATGCATAGATATCACCCAGAAAGAGAACGTTACACATCAGCTTGAACTTTGATGCTACATGCTATTTATCTAACATGTTTATACTCAAAGTTACCATTTTCTACTAAAAGTAGGCAATACTCATGGACTTCAGCCACTGTTCCATGAGGCTAACTACAGTAGAATTAGCATAAAAATAGATAATTCTTCCTTTCTAACATAATAGTTATTTGACATTCTAATGCAGTGCTGTGTTAAGAGTAATAGGTCTTTCAATAGCAAAATTATTGTTTGTATCTAGGATCTCAATACAAAATAATTTTTACTTATTTCTGACCTAGGTGAAAAAAAAGGATCCATGGCTTAGTAGAAATTACCTTTTTAAAGTGTGACTATTATACTGAATTCAAAATAAGTCTGCCTTTGTATTAAGAAATGAGCACTTACTGTGCAAAATAGGGTTACTGAAAGAGTAAAAACTAATTGTAGATAGAAACTAACAGCAATAAAATATTTTTAGTTGAATCAAATTCAGTGAGGACTTTGGGTCTTATTGCTTAAATAAAATGCTTTGTAATTCTTGAGATAGTTAATGTTGGTGTTAGATTTCTTTTAGATTTACACTATAATTATTTAATTTGAGTAACTGTAATTTTACATGTAGTTGTGGTTTTTCAGTTTGAGTTTGGATTATATACTGCTTGCTGAAAAACACCTACTGGTTTTATCACACTAACTAGGCATACTATCAGTTATCTTGTGAATTATATGAATTAATTTTTTTCTTTTTGCCTTCTCTCTTTTTCTTTAGGGCCGCACCGAGGCATATGGAGGTTCCCAGTCTAGGGGTAGACTTGGAGCTGTAGCTGCCAGCCTATACCAGAGCCACAGCAACTTGGGATCTAAGCCACATCTGTGACCTACCTATACTATAGCTCATGCAATGCCAGATCCTTAACCCACTGAGTGAGGACAGGGATCTAACCCATCGAACTAGTCAGGTTCGATAACCACTGAGCCACAACAGGAACTCCAATTTTTCCTTTAATTATTATGATGTCTTATTTATCCAAAAGAAAATTATATAAGTATTGTGTGCCTTTTGGTTTCTGTATTTTGCAAATTACATAATTTATATAATTATTGTGCAAATTATATAATTATTGTGTGCTTTTTGGTTTCCGTATTTTGAAAACAAAGAGCACTCACGCCGTTTTCTCTGGCCCCAAGTCAGAAACCCAAATACCCAAGTGATTGGGAACGTGTAACATTTTGCAGAATTTGTAGAAAAGTGACGATGTGAATATCTTAATTGTATGGATTTTTAAGGCACTGCTAGCTAAAATCTGTTAGAAAAAATTTCTTTTTCTGTTCGCCAAAAATTTTACTAGCATTTTTGCATGAAAAGGTCTTTAAAAGCTGGCTAAAATTTTTACTGCCCCAGAAGTAAGAAGAATAAGAAGTATTTTAAAGCATATTTTGGAGAATTTCACTAATTAGCGTCATATAATTCTTAAACTTCGTCATGTAAGATTTTTAAAATTTCAATTTGAAATTGTTTTTGATATCAATTACAAATAAGCATTTTTCATGTGATTTTACATTTACAAACCAGCTAAATTACTTAGAAACAAGAATTAAAAATAATTATACTTTCAATAATAAAACAGATCACTGTACTATCTATCCCTTGAAGTTGTTCTGTCACCTTATTTTGATTACCCCATATTTAAACCTTTTCAAAGTGGAGTCATTCCATCTTAGCAGCATTTTGGGATTTGGTGAATAACTGAGCTGTGATAGCCTAGTTCACCATTGGCACCTAAAATATCACCTGGTGAACAGAAGCCTTAATAAATGGTTGGTGAATTAATGAATAAAACATATTTTCTTAAATAACAACTTTCACAAACCAAAAGCATAATAATAGGAAATAAGTCTATTCAGTGTATGCAGGACTAATACCACTGACTTGAGGGCCCATTCTGTTAAATGCTTTAAAACACACACACACACACACACACACACAGTATAATACATTTAGTATAGTGACCAGCAGAGTGTCTGTGTATACTCACGATAAGCCAATTGCCATACAAATAAGAAATTCAAAAGTTAAAATTAGTAAATTTGGGGGTAGGCCTTTCAAGGCAGAACACTTAGACAACCAAAGCTTGAGTTCAATATATGACTCAAAAAAAAAAAAATTCATGAGGACGTTCCTGACGCAGCAATTAATGTCATGGGCATCGTGTTACAAGACAAGCCCATAGTGAGTATGAATTCTCTGATGCACACAAAGGCTTCGTTGGCATGTTTTCTGGCCTCCAGTGTTCCCACAGTACCCTGCACATACATCTATTCTCAGATCCAGCACTTTACACTATAACTACTTAGGGCTCCACACCTCCCAGTAGATCATAAGCTCCTTGAAGGAGAGACTGCCCTTATCACCTGTCAATTCCCATGGTATGGAGCACATTGCCTGGAATGTGATAGGCATCCACTGAGTGACAAAGGAATTCCAACCCCACCCTTCCCTGGAAATTGCTCAGTTCTTTTGGATCAATGAATATTCCTTCTTCAGTTCACCAGGGTGTGTATTTTAGAGAAGATATTTACCATTTACAAATAACAACAGTCCACAAAATGTTTCACGACAACAAACTAAACTTCTCCCATGTTAATTGCAAGTTTTATGCCCCCCCCCCAGTCTAATATGCCTAATTGCAATGCTAAACTAGAAGCAGGGCACTGAGGCAGGCCATCTGTCAGGTCATCTGAGCATAAATATTCTTGTAGTTTTGGTGGAAACAGGAAATGGTGGGAAAAAACCAGGATGCTACATCTTGCCTTGTGGCTACTGGTTCCCATCAGAGAAGGAGGGTGGGGGTGGGTCCTGTGAAGAGGTTTTTTGGAATTGGAGTCTTCTGAGTATGGTGGATTCCAGTACAGTTGGAGAGGGGTGTTGTAATAGCGTGACCTAGTTGGGGAGGTGTTAAATATGGGTAGGTAAGGTTCAGAGGTGATTCTTTAAGGGCAGTCCTCCCAAGCTCAGCTGATAAACAAACACCAGGGGAGACTTTACCAGAAAATGATCAATTTGTACTTAGGGGTCTGGGAATGCTCTAATAGAAAGTGTCTACGTCCTTAAGAGAGAGAAGCCTTAGCTTTCTTCAACTTCAATCACAAACCACTGCTTTCACCCAAACATTAATTCCCTACAGTCCCAGACATGCAAATTCTGTCTCCAGGTCTATGTGGAGGGATATTACAAGTTATGGCTCCTGAGGAAAAATGTTTTAGTTCTCATTTGCATTTGACATGATGATGAGCAGCTATAGGTATATTTGCTGAGGTTCTTTTTAAAAAATAAAGGAATAAATACCTTCTTGAAAATTTTACTTTATTAGAGAATCTAGCCCAAGTGTGGAAAATTTAAAATCACTCTATTTACCAAAACTGGCTAACAATAAGTTTGCTAGAAAACAAAACAAAACAAAAAAACCAACAATGATCAGTAAATACCTACACTTAACATTCTTAATTGTGGGACAATTTTATGATCCATGTTGATGTACTCATAAGGTAGACCCCTCTGTTTAATAATAATAATAAAAAAAACATTCTCACATGTAACACACTATTTTCACACTCAAATACACATATAAAAGTTGGGAGACCTGTCTCAGAAACATGTTTAGAATGGATATACATAATATTGTGAAATAAAATCTGAATAAAAATTTTATTCCAACAACATTTCTCTATTTTTTAAATCATGTTTATTGTTTAAAATTTTATCACAGTGGTGATTAACGTGCGCGTAATCATCCAGTGAGTGCCTACTGTCAACTTCATCCAATTCCAAAAAAGCAAAATCAACTCATTCATACACTCTAAGTCCTATTACCATCCCACCATTCATTGCCTGTTCTTTTTTCCCTTTTTACGGCAATATTACAAGATTGTGAAAAGGTATAACTAATAGGCTTATACGTGTAATACCATTTCTTCAAGTATTCAGAGAGCAATATATTTGCCTGCATTGTACATTAGAAAACTACTTGTGACGTTATTTCTAAGTACAGGGGAGTGGCTCCTGGTGGGAGTGTGATGAAGTTGTATGTCATAGTGTATGACAGGATTTACAGCATTCTAGAATTTTCATAACTCTTCCCACGTTAGTGAGTATCATTAGGTAAATGTATTTTTCTACTCTTAGCTGTCCGACAAAAGATTTCAAACTACGAATAAATAAAGCATACACTCAATGTGTGCAGTGCAAATGCTCAGTAAACAGAATGACATGGAATAAACTCAGAGTTGCCAACAAGCAAATGGTTCATTTGGGAGGTCCTGGTTTTATGATGCCTGTGACTGGCACCCCTATTTTCAAATGAATACTGTTGCTGTCCATGTCAGCCACAACAAAGAGCCTACTGAGGAGGGAAGTGGGAACTCATTTTCACAAACCAGTGGTACAATTTATCGGCCACTTCTGTATATCATGTAAAGTCCGACTTGTTAACCAACTCTCAAACTTCTCAGACAAAGCAGGTACCAATACAGAGAACTGCAAATGCTCCAATGAAAAGAACTAGACTTTGGCACCTATGGAAGGGATTATGTGGTCCAGACAACAAAATGGGATGAAGGTGATTTTGTAAAGCTAAAACTTTGGAACTATTTCACTCGAACATTCAAAAATTACATTCTAGAAAAGCCATCACACAGGTACAAAGACATTCTAATAATGGCTCTGTTTAAAGACACCACATAAGCAGTACTCTTCAGTATTTTGAACATATATCAGAGCTTTGTTGCTTTGTCTTAATTACACATTTAACATAATGTTATTCATTAAGAGGAAATAGGGGAAAAAACTCTAAAATTCTCCCAGAGGCAAATTATTGGTAGGGGGAAACAAAAATAAAATGTGACAACCAATTTATACAGTTACTTAATTGTATGTTTTTCCCCCAGAAGTGTCCACAGTCTGTAAGGAAAGGAAAATAAAAACAAAACAAGCCGAAAACAAACAAACAAAAATCCCTAAAGTACAAAACCCAGTGCCATTTATCTTTTCGTTTTCTTCCTCTGCATTCAATTTTGGAGGGAAACGTGTTCTTTCATGGTATGTTCTGAGTTCCCATATATTAAATTTTAGAAGAGAAACATTTGGGTCCTGTCTTTCTATTTCATTCTTGAACGTGCTATATCTTCAACAAATATAACAAGGCTTCAGCTAAAATTCTTTTAATTAGGAAACACACACACACACACACACACACACACACACACGCACACACACACACAAACAAATTTTTTAAGAGAAAAGAAACCATTCCTTATCTGGAACACACATATATCAAGATTTAAAACTAAGGTCTGACATGGTCACTTAATTGATTTAAATAATTAAGGCTTCTAAAAGGTTCAGTGCCAAAAATCTCTGCATCAGTATTCAAATAAAATACCCCCCCTTTTTTTTTTTGCATTTTAGGTTTGTGCTTTTTATAGCCATCTTAATTCCACAGAATTTCATTAGTAAGATCAGATAAGGGAGTGTTAGAATTGTTTACTGATGTTTTACTTTTAGTAGTTGTTAGACTAAATTATAGCAATAAAAATTCAATGACTGAACAGATTTGTTGCTACCAGGTGGGCTCTTGGCTCATTTCACCTTCTTTTCATGTTTAATATGGCCGTTTCTTTTATACTTGCCATTGAGGATTCCATTATGGTAATGTCCATTAACTGCGCTATGCTTATTTCTAGACCACAAACTTTTGATTTTTCTGTAGATAAATTTTGTCACCCAGGACAAGAGGAAGTAAAACAAGGCAGCACCAAGCAAAAGCACAAAGGCAATATCCAGTAAAAAATACTGACAGAAAGAGATTTGATGGACAGCGGCACGGAGGTGATGGGCTCCATTGTGACGGAGAATGTAATCGATCCAATACACAGTCCGGTTGACAGGGTGCCCAGGTTGATCCTTGTGGATTTCTGAAAGCTTCCGAGCCCTCTGACGGTAGCTATGGAGTGGAGGCAAGACACAGAATGGTCATGTAGCTACAAGGTTCAGAATCATGACTCCCTAAATTTAAGAATGTGGAAAATAATAAAAAGAGCTCTCCTTTACTAAGTACCTAGTGTGTGCCAGACACTGTGATAAATGCCTTCAACACATTACCTTATGTTAACACAGTGAACTAAATTTTAAACAGATGAGGACAATGAAAATCAGAGAGACCAAGTGACCTCACTATGATTACAAATTTGAGATTTAGATTCAAGTGTTTCTGACTCCAAATCCCATGCTCTACCATGCCTCATAGACACATGCAATCCCTCTCGCCACATGCTTATAAATACTTTTAATCAATGAGTATCAACCAGGAAGAGGAGCAAATTTATTAGATTCTAAGAGAGATGGAGAAAAAAGTGCAAAATTTTGTCTCAACACGTTTTCCTTTTAGCAGCTATATTTTGTTTTGTTCTGATTTAAAATAACACTAGGTGATAGTGTGAGAGTACTACTATTTATTAAGCAGATGAAAAGGAGTTGAGAAACTCTGTGAAGCCATGTGTGACATGATATGCAGCAGATACATATATGTACATATATATATATATGTATGTATAAAGAAAATGCTCTCCTAGATGATTGATAAAAATCAGCTAAAGAGGATCATCACAAAAAGTGGCAATACATAAACATTTTAATTTAGCATATATAACTGCACATTAGCATGCACATTTGTTTAACACATGGCCAAAGCGCCTTTGAGCATGAATTTCTGATTAGAGTTTGGATTGCTCAAATGTAAGAAATCATTTCCACCTGGAAGGATCACAAAATACATCACGTGGCCCTTGAACTGTGCCTTTGACAGGAACCAAAGACTGGACATGTGAAAACTTGACAGGCTAAGAGAAGAGTGTGAACTAAAGAATAAGAGTGGGAGGGCAAGAGTATGCCCAGAACAAATTCACGTGGAAAGAGTACTGTATAGGGGTGTTTGGTTGTAAGTCAGACTGAAGATGGGTCTCGCTCATGGGTGTTCAGAGTGACAAGCTATGTAGCCTGGCTCTTAGATCCAAAGACCACTAGATCAGAGAGACTAGAGATTAAACCAGAGTTCTGGGGAGAGGATTAAAAAAGGGAAAAGACTGAAGGTGCAAAGATCATTCAGAAGACCACACTAACGGCCATAATTTTCTGACTCCCAGAGGCCACGATCTTTCTACTAAGCCATATTGTCTACCATGTGTTGAAAAGTTTGTGAGAGAACTACAGATCACTGTAAAAATGTTAACTATCATCTTTAATTATTTTCTTTTAAGTACATTTTATTTTTTTCTTTTTCGGGTTGCACCTGTGGCATATAGCAGTTCCAGGCTAGGAGCTGAACTGGAGCTGCAGCTGCTGGCCTATGCCACAGCCACGGCAATGCTGGATCCGAGCCACATCTGTGACCTACACCATGGCTTGTGGCAACACTGGATCCTTAACACACTGAGCAAGGCCAGGGAGCAGTCCTGCATCCTCATGGATACTAGTCAGGTTCTTAACCCGCTAAGCCACAACAGAAACTCTATAAGTACATTTTTTAAAAAGAAAAAACACATTTTCTCTGTTATCCTGGCCTTACAACAAAATTACTATTACACAGTAAATCCAAATATTTTAAAAGTGTAAAGCCTCACCCAAATATTAAGAGGCCATCCTCACCTTGTTTTGTCATCTATCATTATTTCTAATCGATAGCAAAAGCTAAATTAGAAACTTTTGCATACTCTGTTTTGTGAGAAAATTGTTGCAGGGTAAAGGGCATCTTTAAAATACAGAAATGAAACAAGGTATCTTTGAAAGTAAAATTCAGCCTTTTATTTCAACATAGAAGAAGGAAGATTAAAAAACAATTTCGGTTCTCGGGTACCCTTAATGTGTCATGAGACTGTGGTCCATTCTCTAGAGATAATTACAGAGATGAGATGTGACAAGGATTCTCCTGTGGGGACGTTGGCTTCTGGTGCCGTGGGATAACTCATTGCCTCCTATGAAACTCCATCAGGTTCACTGGTCCAGAACCAGTCCTCACCTAATGCAGTTTCCATGAGCACGGAGTAAAGACTCATCAATCAGACCCTGACTCCTACCCGGGAGCAGACTCATTAAGCTGGCTGCTGACTAACCAGTCCAGTTTTTGAAGACTCTTCCTTCCACAGGTAGGAAGTCTATGAATCATATGGGAAGGAATACTGGGGATTTCACTGATAGACTAGTTTAAACGGGGTGGGGGGGGTAGTTTCCATGCTAGAATTGGTCTCAAATTTAATGTTAAGTGACATTGTCCTCTCAGCATTGTTTGCTTTACAGTGTAAAATTTCTTCCAGTATGAACATAAAGGTTGGGGGTAGGGGGGAACAGTGTGATTAAAATGGTCACTTAGGCCATTTCTAAAATATTGTTTTCAATATCTTAGATAAGACTCCTTTTAATTAAAAAATTACCTTGTAAGGGGCTCACGTGACTTGCACATTTTATTTTACAAGAGTATCTCCTATTTATGAGTTAATAACCAAGGGCTGGATATGTGCTAAGTTCATAAAGATTAACTATCCATCTTTCTCTACAATTTTTTAATAAAATCTCCAGATTCAAAATAATTCTTTCCAAAGAACAAAAACAATAGCTTTCATTAAAAAAATCCTAACTACTCTAGTAAGGTAAGAAGTTGTGGTTTAAGTTAAAAAAAAAAACAAAACTTCTTTAGCAATATTGGTTACTTAGTTTAAACTAGAATATCTTGGATACAGTATTAATGAATCAAATCAGCCTTTTTAATAATTATTGTATGCTAAATGCAGAACACTGTCATATATTTGAAAAAAAGATAAATGACTTCCATTTACATAAAATTACTTTCAGTGAAGAACATACCACCCAAATCATTGTCATTTTACAATGAATAAGACATCTTCCTACTCTGAATGTACAAAAGTCTTTGGTTAAATATTTAAACTTTTCAAGGGCTATATGCAAATAACTGTTTACCTCATATGCCTACTTTGTAGAAGGACATAAATTTATTTACTGCATAAAATAAAAACTATTTTGAAGTCAACCATGTATTTTTACTTAAAGATTGCATGGCTGGGATTCAATTGCAATGTGATCCAAGACTGTAGCCTGGTCTGATTTAGCCTCTTTCCTACCTTATAGAATGAAGCCAGACTGATTTTGTGTGGATAACCCAGCCTTTTGCTTTTCTGTGTAATAGACCAAATACCGGCAGCTCTGTCACTATTCCTCTACAAACTCCACTTGACGTCTGCATTTTATACATCTTCCTTTAAAAGCCTGTATGTATAATACATATCGTTTTCTATAAGAACATCATGTTTTGAAAAACTCCAGACTTTTAAAAGAAAAGCTATAGAACACAGACGAAAGGATCCCAAACTCCGGCACCTCAGATCATAAAACATACCACTCCAAGTGCCAAGAGTTTGACCAAGAACTGGGTCCTTTAGGGGGGTCAGCGCATGAAGGCCACCTCTGAGCCCGCACAAGGCAGCCTAATGAGCATCCATGTGTATGAATCCAGTTTTTTACACAAAAGCTGTATCTTTATACATAAAAGAAATTTTTTTATTACTGGCTGTTTCTTAGAATATGGCAGTATTTCTCAATCCAGGGTTATGCCATAATCCCTGGGTATAAGCAGAAAAAGTTCACACTCTTCCAGACTTTAACATCATTGAAATGCAAGATCAATTAAATATAACATAGAAATGGAGAAACTGCTGCTTTGTTTTAAAACTACACAGGCAACTCTGCCCTTTGAAGCCAGTTGTGAACTGGGTTAACTCAAGACACAACAAGCATTTAAGAAAAAATAAAGATTCTGACTAGTGGTAGACTGAGTCAATAAATCTTGGCATTTCAGTGACTCCCTGCCCCAGGAAAACCCAGCACCAGGCAGTCCCAGGAGCACCAGCTTTGGAATTAGACATTCCTGGCTGAAATTCCTACTCCCTATGGGCAAATTACTTAAGCTCTCTGAATTTCAAGTGCCTCACATCCATAATACGAATAAGGAAAACAGTGATAGACAGTTTTATGAGCATAAAATGAAATAACACAAAACTTGACCCACCGAAGGGACCCAGTGGTTCCCATGGTAGTTTCTTCCTCAGCTTGGCAAATCTTGGTAGATGATTATTCAACATAATACTGGCCATGGCTCGCCAAATGATGGCTATTTTTATTTTGCCAATGACAGAAACATGGGAAAAGCATTATGCACAGGAATCTAAAGGCTGTTTCTCGACAACCTACTGGCAACAATCAGCTACTGACAATATGCTGTGGCTTATGTATGTCATCTGCGTTAATAGTCATTGAAACCTTACCTGGGATTATTGATAACTTTCACTAGTGCTTCATATACCTCTCCTTCAGTAACTGTCTTCCACTCTAGCAGAATCCCCATGCCTTTTGCCTGTACCCGGGTCATAGTATCGTAATGGTCTCCAAAGAGTGGGATGCCCACTACAGGGACACCATGATACATAGTTTCGAAAATACTATTCAAACCACCATGGCTCAGGAAGGCTTTAATATTTGAATGCCCTAAAGAAGGATGAAAAAAGAAAACAATTTACAATAATTGTATATTACTCTAGGAAGAGATTTTCCAGACATGTCTTAAAAGCTGACGTTATCATAAACACAAATTTCAGACAGAGGATTTTCAAGGCACCTTCTCACTCTAATACCAATGACAATGTCTGTCATATACATAATTATCTGATTTGTATCTATCAACTAAAAACTTTTTTTTCCTTCTTCCTCTTTTTTTTTTTTTTTTTTTTTTTTGCTTTTTAGGGTCACACTTGTAGTACATGGAAGTTCCCAGGCTAGGGGCTGAATCGGAGCTGCAGCTGCCGGCCTGCGCCACAGCCACAGCAATGCCAGGTCAGAGCTGCGTCTGTGAACCTACGCCACAGCTCATGGCGACATCAGATTCCTAATCCACTGAGTGAGGCCAGGGATCGAACCCACATCCTCATGGATACCAGTTGATTCATTTCCACTGAGCAACAACAGGAGCTCCTAAAAACATTTTTCAGTAGCTAATATTTATAGCTTTTAGAAATATTTTACCACCTTCTCTCAAAACATAAATATCAATAGATATTTAAAATATCAACTGCATTCAAATAATTAATAGGATGTCAATGAAAGCAAGACATGACCAAAAATACCAGTGTGCAACCACATTCTACTAAACGTAGACACCCACTTTTTGGCTACTACAAGCATTTATCTATATTAAAGTCAAACACACTTTGTAAAAAAAAATATGTAAAAAATGTGGAGCTAGATTCCAGATGTCCACGGACAGCTTCTGTGCTTATCCAAGGAGGAACATTGCATAGGGCTCAGTATTTACAACATTCAAGTCCTGTCAGCATCTGTGCTTTACAACCTTATGGTCCAATTTTACCTGCTAGGCATACAAGCAAGTAGCAACAGACAGTTTATAAGAATTAGTTATAAGAGATGGGATATCATGTTAACATCTAGTTGTCATGAGGATAAAAGAGATAATTTGTCAAAATTAATGAGGTATTCAAAAATCCAGATCTTGTGAGCAGAAAGACTTGCATAAAAAGTTTAAGACAAAGAAACACTGCATTGAGGAAGGGTGTTATATAGCCAGAAAGGAAATACAGCTTGCAAAACCACAAATATTTAAAATAAACACACATCAAATAAAAAAACAAACTCTGTGTGAACCTGGGTCTCAGTGGGGCTCCAGGACACTCCCACCCCAACATCAAGTGGGCTGGCCACTCATTGTCCTTCGCCTTGACCCACGAGTGGCTTTTCAAGTCAGTTCTACTAAGGGATCAGCCCTCGCAGTAGATTTCAAACTTCCTTCTCAGCAAAAGCAGAACCCTTTTTCTTTGAACAAAGCCTTATACTACCACCAAATCTAGCTCAACACAGTAGTTAACATAATGACTCTATCATAAATGATATATATTTTGTATAAGCCACTCAAGTGTAAAATCCACACTTACACAATTAAAATCTAAAAGCCAAGTAAGTGCTCACATGTCACTGACTTACCGAGCAGGTCATTTTGTGGTAACCATTCTATGAGCTTGGTATTGTTTCCCAGATTCTTTGGTTTGGTTCCAGAAAACCTGAAATATACACCAGACAATGAATCATCCCCCAAATCAAACATTACTCCTGGTATGAACTCACTGGTTTCATTTTTAGATTTAAAATCAACATTACATGATCTTTTGTTGATAAGAGAGAAGCCATGCTATAGTAACAACAAAAATTTCAGTTTCTTTGTCAGATTTTCATTGTTTGAGGGATAAATCAGAAACCCTTTGGAGCTCCCGATGTGGCACAGTGGAAATGAACCCGAGTAGTATCCGTAAGGACGTGGATTCGATCCCTGGTTAAGGATCCAGCGTTGCTGTGAGCTGTGGTGTAGGTCACAGATGCGGCTTGGATCCTGCATTGCTGTCGCTGTGGTGTAGGCTGGCAGGTGCAGCTCTGATTTGACCCCTAGCGTGGGAACTTCCTTATGCTGTGGGTGTGGGCTTAAGAAGGAAAGAAAACAAAAACAAAAACAAAAACAAAGAAACCCCTTGATTATACTGAGACGTATTTTCCTTCAGCTCTTCTCACCTATACACAGAGATGGGGAAACAGCAACCAAATGAAGCTATTCTAGAAAGTAATTTTCCACCAGCATCTACAAGGTGAAACAGGAAGGACCAGGAAGGGCCACCACAGGATGCTTAACACCTCCAGTCCTGAACACCCAGAATGGAAGGGAGACTTGAGAACTGAAAGAAAGCAAGAGCTACTCTGCTCTGCCTGGGGCAAAGGGACATAATTCAGCTGTTTCCTGCCTTGATCTTCAAAAGGTAAACCATAAAAACGCTTAACAACTGAGAGAATGAAACTGTCTTAAACACAGCAGATGGGGTACTTTCTGGGTTAAGCCTCACAGAGGAGGAAATCCTATAGGATGGGAACCCAAATGGAAAAGTCTTGAACCACTGGAATAAAATAGCTTCATAGCTCAGCCAGGAGGAGTGGGTGGACACTAATCTTCACACAGGTGTTACAAAGGAAAGCAATATTACTCAGAGCCTGCTTGCCCTGGCTGGAGACTCTGAGGCCGATCTTGTTCACTGCTGTATCCCTGGAGCCCAACGGCTGGGGTTGGAACTAAATAAATACACATTAAATAAGTGTTTGGGTCTCAGTGTCAGACACTAGGTTAGAAATTCCAGAGACAGACACGTGTTGGAAGTACCTCCCCAAAGGAAGCGGGGTCTTGACCAGCATCAGCTGGCAAGTTACTGTATTTTTAAACACCTGGTCTCTTGGATAAAGGAAATTGTAAGCATTTATAGACAAAGTGGGAGCCCAAAAGTTCCCATGAAATATTTTACCTGTGTAATCACTCATCCATCATTTTTTAACTCATTCAATACAGATTTGAAGGTGTATATAGGAATGCATGCAATTATACAGTTTTTATTTTTTTAATTAATTTATTTATTTTTGCTCTTTTAGGGCCGCATCCATGGCATATGGAAGTTCCCAGGGTCAAATCAGAGCTACAGCTGCCGGCCTACGCCACAGCCACAGCAATGCAGGATCCAAGCTGTGTCTGGAACCTACACCACAGCTCATGGCAACACCCACACTAAGTAAGGCCAGGGATTGAACCCGCATCCTCATGGATACTAGTTGGATTCATTTCCACTGCACCACAATGGGAACTCCTACACAGTTTTTAAATGATAATAAATAATAGGTAAATGAGGGTAACATAAATATGCACCCATCACAAGAATATATCTTTGTGCACTGTATCTTCTTTCTATGCTGTATGCTAAACGTCTCCTTCCCCATCACAGAGTACTAGAAATCAATCCCAAGATTTCAATACACTAAGAAACACAAAGAAAGGTCAGAGGCATCCTGCTAATCTTGCCAGGGGATCAGTGTGCTGTGCTTTACTCAGACGTGCAGGCTAAGCAGGGGGATGTGGAAAATCAGCAGTGAAGAAATAACATATATTATTACCTTACCTCCAAATCACTTTTTGGGGCAGTCTCCCCAGAGCTCCGGCCAGCTTGTTAGCAATGTCTTCTGATAGATACTTGACACCAGCTCCGAAAGATACCAAGACAAAGCCATGTTCATTGGCACCACTGACCCACTGCTGGAGATCCTGTAAATCAGAATGTGGCAGTTAAGTTTATGTAAGAGTCAGAGTTTATAATCAGTGTCATCACAGACCAGTTTTTAAAAAGCCTTTAGATAATTTTCGTAAACAATTACAAAGTAAAGAGGATATAGCATTTTCCTTTAAATAACTGCTTTTCTTTAAAATATTTTACCTAATGATGCCAACTAAAAAAAGGAGGACAGATGGTTAAATTGTTAAGATCAATAAATAACAAGTCAGTAGCTACTGGCCTAAGATCTCAGACAGAAGCTAAAAAAAAAAAATTAATGTTTAAAACATGGTCAGAGATAAATCTGTATGAAAATATAAGTAAAATATCAGACATATGACATAAACATTAATGACCATCCCCACACCCACCCAGGGAGGCTTTTATTTTAGGAATGATTTTTATCTCGGTCTAAGCTCGAGAATTTTCATCTCTGAAGAGCATATTGTATAATACGACTAAGACGGAGAAGGAATTAGCTAATAGTTCCAAAGAGCCACAGGCCCAACAAGTTTTATGATTTTTCTAATTATTTCTTCAACTCACATAGAAGAGAACTCATACCTACTGTGTGGTGAGGCATCCAGGGGTTCTGGAAATCTCTGAGCAGTTTGGGAAAACACTAAATTCTCAAACATGTCATCTACAGTTAATGGAAGTAGGGCCATAGCAGATCTGAGAAGTAGGGACAACTCTCAAATTGCAGGAATTACTCATTTCATAGGAGGACACGACACATTTTTGTCAGTATCGTCGATTTGTTCTGAAGATGAAAGCAGCCGGTTTTAAGGATACCACCCCCTTGCTCTATTTTATTCTGTAGGCACCAGCTTGTTTTTATAAGTTATCCCTGTGAATACGTCTTTGTCAAAGACACTGAGCTTCAGTTTCCTACATGAAAATTAATAAAGCCATAGTACTCTGAAGAACATATAACCCATTGTAAAGGAAACAAACACGTTGCCCACCAGCAACACCTATGCCATAATACAGTCCTAAAAGCAGGGGACGGACCCACTTTGTATTCATAACGTGCACAGTGAGCTGTCACAGTTGTATCTCACCAACCGGGCAGGTCTCTCACTCAGGAGGAAGAAGTTATTATGATGACTGTGTCACCCGTGCTCTTTGCATTTCACACCACTTTCTGGCATAACCTGATTTGCAGCTGGGAGGTAACTGCACAGTAAAAAGTGTCATCACCATAGCACCACCGTGTAGCTCAATACTAAGTATTGATATGGAACGCTGGGCTACTGTGTCTTTCTTTGCTTCGCTTTCTTTCCCTTTTCTTTTTATCACTTAATGAGATCTGTGACAACTGGCTCTATCACACTTACTCTTAGCAGGGAAGTGGGGACCACATTTTATGCCTCAAATGAGTTAGTGAATACGTGACCAAGAGAGATGATGGAATCGAGGTACACCCTCTAGCTACTGAGTGAGTAAAAGAGGCTATAATTATTTGGGAGGCAAGAAAACCTTATCAAAACACCTCATCTTTCCAGGAAACCCTATTTATTCATGAATATATAAAAGAAATAAAGAATATATCAATTACAGATTAAAGCTTTGAACTTACATTCTACTGCATTTACCACATTAACATTTACTACTTCTACATTTAACGGTGTAATCTGCAGTAAGAAACAAAACACACTGACATACATTTTTTTCATTTTGCATACAGTCTTAAGTCAGATATACTTAGAACAAATATAAACAGTGAACAGTAGAATGATCTGAATATATATGGTATTTTCTTGCTATGGTTTGTCTTCAAATAATTTATTATCTACTATTCTCTAGGACAAAACTTTCAGGGTCAATGCCATTTATAGAATGTTTACACTCAGAAATACTAAGCCTTATGGGAATAACACTATTTAAATTTTGTTTCCCAAGGACTTAAAAGGTCTTTGAGTTTCAACTGACTCAACTGACTCTATGTATAAATGTATAAATACTCTTCAGTTGTTTGTTCTTCGTTTTGCATGATACAAAATGAAATCCATAAACCTATACATCCAGCTTTTTTCCTACCATAGTCAGATTCAATAGAGTTGTTATTGAGATATAACGGAGGAGAGACAATTTACTTATCATGGTTCCTTGCAGAGAAAGTACTCAGCATTTTTAGAAGGCAATACTCCACTTGGCCCGCAAGTGATAGCACAACTGCTCTGTTCCGAGCTGGAGGCATAAGGGGGCAGTGAGAGGTCTGAGCAGAGTGAGGGATGGGGGGCACCTGGCTCCTGGATGTAACCTTCTCCCCACAGTCCCCAATCTGCAGCCTAAACTCAGAAAACGTTTGGTGTGACCAATGTTTGTTGGGAACATGGAAGGGGTTGGTTTTGGAGTGAGGATGATATAAGAACCCTCAGCTAACCTAAGCAGATGCAGGAGCCAGAAGCCATGGGAGTCTAGAATTTGTTCCACTCTTGGTGAAGACTTTGGAACCGGAACTTCATGGAAAGTGTGCTTGGCTCTCCAAAGAGCTGGGGGTAATTTTATATAGTTTCATTTCTTTAATTTCTAACCTTCCTTCTTTCAGAATTTTTTTGTTTGTTTGTTTTAGAAGAAAGAATGAGATCCATCTTTACGTTTAACCAGCTGGCTAGCCTTCTCAACACTACTGAATATTTCATCTTGTCCTCATTTATCTGAAATGCCACTCTCTCAATTTCTAAATTCTATTTTGTTCCACTGATCTATCTATCCATTCTTGTGTCAAAGAGTTTTATTTACTGTTATTTTAAAATACAATTTTAATATTTCCAGTGTTAGGTTTCTCATTACTTTTCATCTAAGGACTGCTTTTTTTAACATATCAACTGCCATTTATTAGTGCTACCACTTCTTAGGTGTGTTATGGATATTTGTGCATATATGTACAGAATAATATGTCATTTCATGTACCATGTGAGTTTAGAAAGTGCATTCAGTCCTTTACACTTAGCTGGCCAGCAACGCATGTCTGCTGCTCCACTAGGTGGCGTGGCAGGCACAGAGTAAGGATATCTGTGCCCTGCAGTATTCCCCAGGCTCTCAGCCATCATCCTGGGCCCAAACCCAAAGCTTGCCTTTACTGTTTTTCCTGCTCACTGTCTAGGGGAAGAACTCTGTCATTTACACAATGTAAATAAATGCAAAGTCATCACAATAATGCATCAAATACTGAGTAGAAAAGCAGCGAGGGTCATAGGTGCTTCTCTCACTATGCTATCTGAATAATTCCTTATCTGTGCAATTAAAATAATAGCCAATTTAGAGACTTACCTATACTTTGCTATAATTTTATATACATAGCTTCTGAAAAGCCAACCTCACAATAAAAATAATCATTTTATCTTCTTCTAGCATTAAATAGGGAAAGCATTTGAAAGCCCTTTGTGAAAAAAGGTACCATAATAAGGAAATATGGGTAATACATGTGCTATAACCAAATGCTTCATAATATCACATTTGCCTTTTTTTTATGATCGTGACCTGGTACACACATGATGCGTTTTCTGGTACTGCCAGATTTCTTTCCCTAGAGTAATTATACATCAAATGCCTTGACTTGATTGTAGGAAGAATAAGGCAGAACAAAGTGTATTGTCTTCCCACCACCAAGAACCATGGAGCACCACTCAGGATGGGCAGGGTGAAGTAGCCTGGCTCTGTGAGATAGCAGGTACCAATGGAACAGGAATGAAGAGATGCACAAGAGTTAGACTGGGGGAGGAGATGCCCCAAAGTGTAAAACTTTCCATAACTTTAGGTAATATGTTAACGTGGTTAAAGTTGAAAAACGAAAGATAGATACTGCAAAAATACTCAAAGAAGGAGTGGTAAGCAGGATCTTGAGACTTTTAGAGAAGACAATCATTGGGTGACTCCTTTCTTATACACTTAGCACCCTATTCGAAAGCAAATAGATACTTCTTAATTATACCCAGTGTAAAACACAACCCAACTTTAGAAATGTAAAAGCAGATTTTTAAAAGATAACCACTTCAGAACCAACGAAAGGATACCTAACTAAAGTTGGATGGTACAGGCCCACCTCTATCCTGTCTAGGCTTAATTCTAAAGACATGAGAATCTGGATAGACAGCTTGGGAAGTCTTTAACAGCTTCGAGCCTGAGGACAGACTGGGTGCAGAGTTTGCACCATATCTGTCCTGACGGCAGCCTATGACCCAAACCTACTCCCCACAAAAAAAGGGGCCTTGAGAGGGGGCCAGCCCAGTGGAGAAACCAATAACACTGCATCCTTTGTCAGTCCCATCCATTCTGAGGCAAAGAATGCCTGGACTGTGAGAGAATCCTACACAGAAATGATGATGGGAGAAGGGAGGGTGGGTGTTGGGAACTCTTTTCTTGTTCCCAACACAACATCAATAGGCCCTCTTTTCCAATTTTAAAGGGCCTGATACAAAGACTGTTCCAATTGGGTCAGGTGGGCTGCAGAGAATTGAAATATTCATTCTGCAAAATCCTCTAGGTGAGATAATAATGAACATTTTGTTATAAAATGTTTTAAAAACACTGAGGGACATCAAACATCACGTGATCTTTGACTACCGTTAAGTTAGTTAATCAAGACTTAGCAAACAAATAATAACAAAAAATACCATTGAAAATACAAAAGTTACCATTCAAAATGAAAACGTACCAGCCACTGTTTGCACTGAGTTAACTGGCAAAGGATGTTGTTTGAACCTCAGTTCTACAATTTTCTGCATGATCTCCATCAAGCCACCTATTCTCTCTGAGGCTCAGCTTTCTCTCCTCTCAGAATACTCTAAATACTTCACAGGGACATTAAGAAGATTTGATGAGATCAAATATATAAAAGTGATTTGTCATATAACAATTAGTCTGTTATTTTCCCTGGGCAGGAAGTCGGATAAGCAATGAGCAAATGATGAACTCAAATGACAGCCATGCTGAGAAAAGGGAAAAAAGAGTCATTCTGTACTAAGATATTTTCTCTCAATTACGTATACTCTGTTTGCCATGTTTCTGAATCTTCAGAATAAAGCTGGATAAAACAAATACATAAATGAGAAGTACTAAAAATATTTTACATGCAGTAGCAAATCTAGTTGTCAGTTTTTCAGAATATTCAAGTGATTTCTAAGATTATCCAAAGGGGTTAGCTACAACGAATCTGAAAAAGCAATAGAGTGATCAATGTCAAGATTATGGTTCTGTTAAAAGACAAGAAAAAAAAAAAAAGCAAAAAACAAAAAACAAAACACTTCTCATTAACACAGTGACCATTCAGGAGACTGAAATAAGTGCCAAGAGAAGGTGTGTATTCACTTACACTGAGATTCTGCAGGGTTTTTTTTTTTCTCATAAGGCTTTTGACTTTTGCCATTACTGTTACAATTAAAAGAAGTAAGTAAAATCTGAAACCCTGATTTGACTTTGAAGAGAGTTAATGTTCAAGGTTCTTAAGACCTTCAAGAAATTGCACACAGTCAGGATGTCCCAGAATATGACCACGGCAAGGTATGGAGGCACCACGGAAAGTAGTCACTGGGAGTGAAAAGACGAAAACATCTCACCAGGAAAAAAACAATGAGTCAAAAAAAATGACATCTAGCTCTTTCTTATGCTACAAAAGGAAATTAAGAATCCAGAGGGCTGGGGGAATGAGAGAGAGGTGAGCACTTCGATTTGTAACAGACAAGGAGAATGGGGGTCTGGAGGGGAGGATAAAGACGTAGGAAGAGGAGGCTTATGTATTCTTTGAACATTTGAGTATAGTGTACAGAACCCTATCCTGGAACATTCTTTCTGAAACAATCTGCTGCCACCTAAATGTTCCAAGTTCTGCTGGGAAAAAAAAAAGCCATGGTTATCGAATGCCACTTTATCAACAGTGTCCCAGCAAGTTAGGTGGGTTTCAGAGTCCATTCATTTCTCCAGCAAACACTCTTGAGCACCTGCCACATACCATACCTGGCGTTGTTTTAAGCACCTGAGACATCAAAGGATACATTTATGAACAAAAATTCCTGTCCTCAGAGAGCTGACATTCTTAACAATGTGGCTATAGCTTAACTTTCCACACTTAACTTCCCATCAACTTTCCATACCTTATACACTCTCCATTGCTCAAATACAGCCTGCCCCTAGGTGCCTGACATTTCCTCCTCCCATCACAGGTATTTAATCAAAGTCCTGACAAAGGATTCAGCGCTGCTGAGAACAAGAGGAAGGTGTGGGTGTTGTGAGAACCAAAGACTTAATAAGGGTTGGGAGAGAATGCAGCTAGCATAACTTTCTGGTTTCTGGCTTGGAATAATTCTATAATTAACCAAAAGAAGACACACAGAAGGAAAAGCAGGTCTGAAGCGGGGTGAAAAAGAGTTTACATTTGAACATAACAAATTTGAGACTTCTGTGCACTATCCGAGTGGAACTACCTAGAAAGGCGTGGGGAAATAGGACACTTGGGAGGGAAAACTGGGCTGCAGATATAGCTCTGTTGAGCTCTCAACTACATCAAGGGGAAACACGAGTGTCATGGATCCTAAGGGACCAGTGGCCTCTTTATTGAATCTTTCTCTCAAAGGGAATATGGTCTTGAAATTACTGCAATTCTTAAGAAGAAGCGAGAGAAAAGAGATTCTGGGTCTAGAATATCTAACAGCTTAAGCTGTTACATTTCTGCTCAGAGCACTAGTTAGAATGGGTCAGCTAGTCCAGTAAGTTGGAGTGCAGAGAACCCCACTGTACCTGCCAGCACTTCTAGCCCTGGGAACCCCAGAAAATCGAATGGGTACTATACCCAATCAAGTTCTTTTGGGGAGAATCCAAAAGCAAATCAAAGCCACAAAATAACCACTAGCCTGGTTCCAGAATGAGTCTTACTTAATCTGATGGTTCCGATTCTGTGGTGTCCCATGCTGTGCTGTCCAGACCCCCTTCAAGTTGAGCAGGAGGAAGAGATTGAGCTTAACTCTGGCGTTAATTCACTGAATTCAGCACAGAAAAGACAATGACTTCCTGAAAAGCCAAACTAGTACCTGGCCTAAAAGAAGGTAAAATGAAACAAAATAAGGAAGTTTGAGAAAGGGAGCCCATACCAATATCTCCTTAGAATAATTTTCCACTGAGATATTCCTGTTTAAGATATTTCTACCACTCCCTATCGTGGCACAAAACACAGCTTAGTACTACAAAGAAATGGACACAGCAGTTCACTGGCAAGCATGATTTTGCTTTATGTCTGAATTAAGATGACTTTGATTAAAATGAAAGTCAAGAGCAAAAAGTAACTGGAAAAAACTACCTAGAGACTGAGTATTCATTATTTACCTGTGCAAGAGAAGGATGTAATCATTTTACCCCTTTTACAGTCTCATTTTATTATTAATCCTATTTACTCTTCAAAGTATTAACAAACCTTAACTGTCTCAAAATCAAAAATTCTAGATAAACTATTTTTTAAATTTAAATTTCCATCAATTTCAATATCTGATCAACATATTTAACAGCAAATTATTAAAAAAAAACTAAATACAGGGAATTGTTAAGTAGTGTATTTGGTAAAAATAACATAAGAAAATATAAATTATTAATCCTATGTGAAAATGATTGCAAACGACAAGGAAGTATATTGTGTGGCAGACTGTATTTTCCCAACAACAGTTCAAGCATTAATTCCAGTTTTGCTTGTGCTCTCAAACCCTTGCCTCTCATAATGGGGCTGTGTCCAAACCCCTTGAACCCTGGCAGGACTGTGACTTTCCTGGTACAGTAGCAGTAATGCTATGTGACATTCAAGGCTAGGTCATAAAAATGGAACATGTGCTCTTGTTGCCCAATCACCATACTATGAGCAAATCCACACCACATGGAGAGGATGCAAGCAGGCGTTCTAACAGCCGCAACCAAAGCCCCAGCCACCAGCCAATATTAACAGCCAAACATGTGAATTAATCAATCTGCAGATGATTCCAGCTTCTAGTACCCGAGTCGTCCAGCTGAGGCTGCAGACAATGTGAAGCATGGAAAGTCTTTCCTGCTGAGCCCTGCCGGAATTCCTGACCTACAGTTTCTGTGGGCCAAATCAAAGATTGTTCAAATGTCACTAAGGCTGTCCTTATAGCTCTAGTAACTGGGATATCTCAGTGGATCTTCATTTGGTTAGTTTATCAAGAGTCACATATGGATTTTTAAAAAAGGCTAAGAGATACATGAAGTCCCTAGCACAGCATTTTTTTTTTCTCAGAAGAGACTGGGAGAACAGGAAATAACTAATGGTCACCGAATACCTACTCTGTGACTTTCAGCCCCTCTAAATCATCACTTCTAAGAAAATAAGACAATGAATAAAGGCGAGGCCCAATAATACAAAATAACCTAATTCTGAGCCTTGGACTTATGGTCCTCATCAATAATGCAATGGAGAAAAACATAACATTTACCTGGTATTTTTCCAAAATAATTCTGAGAGCTATGTTTCCTTTTGATATATATTGACTGATATGGACTGAACATATTGATAGTTCAATTAAATAAAATGTCAAAAAATTCCTTGACAATTAAAGAATTCCTTCATAAATCGAAGAAAATCTCCCCTTTTTTGATATCATAATATTGGCATTTGATGTTTCTAGATTACAAGCCTATACAAAGAAGGACAGTAAATGTAAAAATTGGCTAAAACTAGTCTAGTTGTAGACTATCTGGAAGTTTATCACTTCCTGGATAAATCATTCAATTAGAGCCTTCTAGGTCAAAGACAGCATTAGAGCAAACCTGAGTCAGCTTCTCCCAAATGCCTAAAGAAATACACATTGGAAGCTAGGCAAAGACCAAAATATGCAATAAGACCTTATCTCCTATGACCTCATGAGTATTTACATTGACTCTTGTGTCATTCCATGCTGAACATGAATGATAGACATGGCCAGGAAGAAGGCATGAGAAGGCTTTGTTTTACTTTTGCTGTCAGCGTGGGCTAAGTGACTACCCAGACTAGAAAACCAGGAACTGATCCACCCAGTCCCCTCCATTTTACTCACCCTTTAGTTAATCTATTTCTGCAACTATCCAGGAAGTCCTGACGCCTCCTATGCAAAAAAAACCAATGACCCAGAAGGGTGTGGGCAATGGTGCATTGATCCCAGGATGAGCGGGTGAGTCATCTCAGGGAAAGCATTTCTACCTGGGGTGGAAACAGGCAGAGCCAAGGTAACCCTGCCTGCTAGACTGTGTAATCTCCCATACACTGCCCTACACAGACGATTTACAAAACAAATCCCACTTTGCTTGGATAGAGAACAGGAAGATCAGAACAAGATAAAAATCCTAGCTGGAGCCAGCAAAGGCTACACAAATGAAGGCTAACCATCAGAGAGCCATATCGGGCTGTTCTGTCTCTCCCTCTCCCTCCAGGCACTGCTCTGACAGGAGCCCTCTCTCACCACGTTCCTACTCTCAGATCAATTCTGTGGAACTAAAACTTGGATTTATCTATTCTTCGAATTCACCAGTATCATGACTTCCTTCCATTAATACAGTTAACCACTGTGCTGCCAGAGAAGCCTGCAGGAGAAATCTATCTTTGAACACGCAACCTCAAATTTCCTTTCTCACAAATTCCTTTTTTTTTTTTTTATCCTAAGGCCTGGGCCCTCTCAAAAGTTTACTGCCCAATTTGAACCAGTATATTTTAAAAGTCTTATTCAAGTACTCTATACTCAATGCTTGAGTTCTCAATTTCTCTTAACTATCCATGAGAAAAATCTTAAAATTTTCATAGACGAGGCAAGGGCAATCTGCTTAACACTTCTTATACTGAACCATACTAGGTTCATATTTTCTTAGCTTAGCCCATGCCTGCCCACACTGGTGACTGGGTTCACTCTGGGCCTCCTGCATCATGGTACTTCCATCTATCCAAATTCAACAGGTCCTTCAAGGTCAGAACAAGCACTGTCTTCTACATCAATCTTTGATCTTGCCAAATTTAAGAATTTATTTATTTTTTCTCTTCTTTGATAGTACTTTATATCTCTCTTACAGTAGTGTCCACATTTGAACTTGTTACAAAATTATTTTCATACATATGTCATCTCCTTTAGCGGTCTATAAATTCCTTGAATACCAAAGCACCCAAAATAGGGCACTGCCCACAATTCATTTACACTCAATAAACAGTTATTGAATATACATCTATTTGATGGGTTATATTAAATTTTCATTATCGTTTTGCTAAATCAAACCCAAGAAAACATCCATCAACTTGTAAATGAATTCATTCTAAAGGTTCATTTGTAATCCTTTTTTTATGTGCATTTTCACAAAATATTATTGTTATATGTGGTAATTCAGGATAACTGAAGTTGACTTTAGTACTTCAAGGATATTACGGATAATTTATAAGACATTTGGGAGGTGCCTTAAGAACCTGGCTGTGATGCATAACATTGTTCCAATGGGAACTTTGGGACAACAAATTCACATTCTCTACTACCATTCTGGGCATCAGTGACTGATGGACTGGTTGTATCTGCTAAAAAAAGAAAAAAAAAATTCACCCCTCTGCATATTTAAAAATAAGCATCTTAGAGAGTTTATGAATCGGAAATAACGTTTGTAACAGAGGAGACAGGAAGGAAACCCATATCAGAGCATTTCAGCAAGAGAAAACCAGCCAGCACTTGTTTTTTTTTTTTTTTGTCTTTTTGCCTTTATCTAGAGCCGCACCCGTGGCATGTGGAGGTTCCCAGGCTAGGGATCTAACAGGAGCTGTAGCTGCCGGCCTTCGCCACAGCCACAGCAACGCGGGATCCGAGCCGCGTCTGCACCTATACCACAGCTCACGGCAACGCCGGATCCTTAACCCACTGAGCAAGGCCAGGGATTGAACCCGCAACCTCATGGCTCTTGGTCGGATTCGTTAACCACTGAGCCACGACGGGAACTCCCAGCACTTGTTTTTAATCTTGAAATTGTCTTAAATTTCACAAAAGATGTGAGACTTTTTTTATTATAAAAGAGAAATATGGCTAAAGAAAAGGCTTAAGTAACACTTCTTAGACAAGTACTCTTAGACAAGGGTTCTTCAAGTATTCTCATCTGAGGAAAAATGGAAAGAATAAAGATTTGCCAAATCTTTCTAAGTCAAATCATTCACATATTTTCCTGACATAAGTGATATATTTCACTATAAGGCTTCAAAGGAAAATTTGTGTGATGATCCTCCACTGGAATGAAAAATTGGAAAAATGGATAAACAACTTTTCCCCTTAAATTAACAGCTACAAGGAAGTTTGCTGGCAAAGATCTCAAATATGTCGCCTCACTCTGAAAATATAAGACTGGGCAAACTGAGAACAAAAATCTAGAAGAAATACTGAGTAAAGTGATGTAAAAATCTACATCAGATTTTTCCAAGATCGATCAAGTAAATCAAGTAAGGAGTCTCTGAAGAGAAGTGTTTGCATATCTACAGAAGGAAAAAATCCTTTCTATAGAAAAGCAAGAAACGGACACAGTAAGTTAAAGAGTAGGTGCCAGAGGGCTCAAAGGTTGAAACAGACAAACCTCCCTGCTTTTATGAGTTTATTCTGGATTCTCTTTACCTGATAGTTGATTCTGACACACCGAATAACCCTCAAAATAGATTAAAAACCAACAACTGAAAGTCAAAAACACCAAGAAAGAAATAACATTTATGGAATTAGAAATCACAGTCACCATAGTAGACTAAGTATTTCATAAAAATATAAGAATGCACATATATTAAAGTAAAAATGGACATATTAACTTTAATATATTTGTATGTAATTGCTTATAGAGAGAGCTTCAAAGCATGCAATCCTTCAAAAAGTAGCTCACAGATAAGAGAAATGTGGATATAGGAAAATTACCCAACAAATGTTATTTTTTTACTGTAACCTGCTCCAGGGGGAGAACATGACATAGATGAGGTGATAGGAAAAGGGTTCGAGGCTGGCGGACTGTCAGTCATTCTGAAACAATGTAACTCTAAAGGCAACAGATGTGACCACACAGGTGGAATTCCAGCAGAGAATTTAGCACCTGGGAAGAGAGGAACCAGTGATCCCTGCACACATCACATCAGGTCCTCAGGGCAAATGCAGAATACTCAGCTCACCTTGGGAAAAATCTCTGCATACCAATGCAGTGTGGTAACAAAAAACAAAACCCCAAAACCCACTGGTCCAAAACACTGATTCTTTTAATTAACAGTTCACATACCACTTTAAGTCAGTGTTCACTGAATTTAAACAATCATATGTAAATCTATATTTCTCAAAGTGATCAAAAACCCAGGTGTAGGAGGAAAGGCACATTCCATAAAACCATAAAATAAATACAACATCCTGAATGTTAACTTTAATCCATGAAGTTAAAATTCTTTTTTAATAACGAAGCAAATGAAGGTATAAGATTGTAGGAGAGACTGCTAGTTCCCTAGCAATAGCTTTTTCTTTACTTTCTTTGTAACAATTCCCAGCTTTTAGCTGGATACACTGCAGCCTTTACATAGGGCATTTTCTTGCCTTAGCTGAAGCTGAGCACGAATAGGGGAGCGGCCAATCCTCAGGACAATGAAATGTAAGCAGAAGTAAGCAAGCCTTCCAATGGCTGGAACACAGCAGCCACCTTGAACCCGAGGACCAGATGACAGAACTGAGGGGCTGGATCTCTGCTGACTTCTCCAAGTTGCCACACCCCCTGAACTGCCAATCTTCAAAGTTCCTTTTTGTCAAAATAGGAGATTTCAAATCAATGTCCGTGCTTATGGCTGACTATGCATGGCTTTCCCAGTACTACCCACATGAACAAAGTCACTACTCTGTGGTGTAGGTTTGAGAAGTACCGCAATGCAAATTATTAACACAATGCTCATTTCCGGATCATGGGGTTGCTTTAAAACTAGAATACTCTACAGGTAGTATACTATCAACCTCTAGATCGGGGTGACCAGGACTTGCACCTGGAAATCCAACATCATGCCAGCACCACAGAGTTTGAAGAAGAGCTAAAACCCATGTCCCACTAATTTATTTTACAACCGAAGAGATTGAAGAAAGTCAGAAACCAACAGGAGGAAATCAGAAGCAGAGTTAGAACTGAGTTCCAGTCCTAAGGTTTGGTGCCCTCTATTATAAAACTGTAGTACAACCGTTCTATGAGACAATGAAAAGACAATTTTAAATTTCTCAGAAGTATAATGTTATGTAAATTGAAGGTACTAATCCAAGAAATCCATAAAGAATTGTTTGTTTTTTTACACACTCAATAAAAAGACACTATGTTGTATTCTATCCTCCAAGACTACATTTTACCTTCCCCCTGCACCAGACAGTTAGTGAAAAACAGTGACTCATAAAAAACAAAACAAACCAAAAACCCCACTAATTTCACTACTGGTAAACACTGCATTTCTTTTTTCTCTTTTAATTATTTTCTTTCCTTTTTTTTTTATTTTTATTTTATTTTTTTTTTTGCTTTAGTGCATATGCATTAACCCACCTGAAGCATACAGTCAATGGAGAAATTAGCTATTTCATTTTTGGCCTGTCATGGTTTTCGAGAGCTTTCAACAGAATATTAAAAAGAATGCCTAGGAGTTCCTACTGTGGCACAGTGAGTTAAGAATCCAACTGCAGTGGCTTGAGTGGCTGCTGAGACGCAGGTTTGATCCCCAGCCTGGTGCAGTGGGTTAAAGGATTTGGCATTGCTACAGCTGCAGTGTAGGTTGCAGCTGCAGCTCAGATTTAATCCCTAGCCCTGCAACTTTCAGGGTGAGGCCATTTAAAAAAAAAAAGGAAAGAAAGCAAGAAAAAAAGAATGCCTAAGTTAACTGAAGTGGTTCCCTTTCTATAACTGTGTATTATGCTTAAAGTCTTTGTTTCCATCTAAGGCACAAACACAAAAGTTACAAGTGAATTGATGCATCCAAGGAAGAGATTTGCTGAGTACCTACTGTGTACATGCCAAATTGCTCAGCACTACCAGAAGGAACTTAAGTTTGAATGATTTATTTGTTTGTGAAATAGTTCCTTACTCTCCAATACTACCACCAAGAAGCTGTTTAAAGGTCAAGTAATACTAAATCAGACCCAGGAAAATGTGATAACATTTTTTCCTAAGTCCCACAAATACCTTTTTATCAATAACAAAATAAGACCACAAAACACATAACTACTTCTCCCATGTCACCTACCTAAATGTGGTAAGATTTTTTTCTAAGCCCCACGAGTACTTTTTATCAACAACCAAAGAAGACTACAAAACACGTAACTACTTCTCCCATGTCCCCTACCTTACTTAGGTGCTTTATCATTCACCAATACTGTGTAACTATTAAAATTTAAAGTTTTTAAGTATGAGGTAATTCACGCCTTCTCACCTCTCTGTCCTCTTAAGCTGTTTCTGAGAGAACACAGACATGGAAATGGGATGAGCATAGTAAATACAGGAGACAGCACTGCAGGAAGGAAAAAGGAAGCTAAGGCCCAAGGAAAAAGCCAAAAGAGTACAGTAACCTCTACACAAAATGAAAGTGTATTACTCTATTATAAATAGTATAAAAACATCAATAAAATAAATCCTGCAAAATACCCACGATTTATGCAAAAACTTCCATAATGTTCTATAGAACTTTACTGGAGATATTGAACCCAGAATTGACTGACGGACTCCACTCCCCACAAAAAGACTGCATTTTGCTTTATTAAAACTAAGAAACATTAAACCTCAATATATTTCAGAAGTTTGAAACAATGGAATTCAAAACTTAGAAAAGTCACCACATGATCCAACAATCCCACTCCTGGGCATATATCAGGACAAAACTATAATGCAAAAAATTCATTGCAGCACTGTTCAAAACAGCCAAGACATGGAAACAACCTAAATGTCCAAGGACAGATGAACAGATTAAGATATATTCGGAGTTCCCGTCGTGGCGCAGTGGTTAACGAATCCGACTAGGAACCATGAGGTTGCGGGTTCGATCCCTGCCCTTGCTCAGTGGGTTAACGATCCGGCGTTGCCGTGAGCTGTGGTGTAGGTTGCAGACGCGGCTTGGATCCTGCGTTGCTGTGGCTGCGGTGCAGGCCAGTGGCCACAGCTCCGATTAGACCCCTAG
>PVHT020000256.1:1282518-1399840 GCA_004024745.2 Catagonus wagneri | reverse complement strand
TGGCCATAAACCCGCGGCCATAAAATGACAAAAAGGCAAAAAATAAATAAATAAATAAATAAATAAAGATATATTCACATAAGCAGTGGAATACTGCTCAGCCATAAAAGAGAATGAAATAATGCGATCTGCAGCAGCATGGTTGCAACTAAATGAAGTAAGTCAGAAAGAGAAAGACAAATACCATAAGATATCACTTCTATGTGGAATCTAAAACATGGCGCAAAACAGAAACAGACTCACAGGCAGAGAACAGACTTGAGGTTACCAAGGGGGAGGCGAGAGAGGAGAGGGAATGGGATGGACAGGGAGTTTGGGGTTAGTAGATGCAAACCATTACATTCAGAGTGGATAAGCAACGGGGTCCTACTGTATAGCACAGGCAACTATGTCCAATCTCCTGAGACAGACCATGATGGAAAATAATATTTTAAAAAGGAGAGATATATATATGTGAAAGAAAGCATATATGTGAAGAAAGATATATATATATCTCACATATTTATTTATGCCTGAGTCACTTTGCTGTACTGCAGAATTTGGCACAACATTGTATATCAATTATACTTTAATTTTTTTTAAAAAGTCAATAAATTAAGAGAGGAACAGGTTGAAGCAAGATTGTTTAGAAAGAAAAATTCTTGGCTGACCTTAAATTTTGTTACTCTTATTACCTATAAACTATCTAAAATAAAATAAACTCTAAAGTTTCGTTTCCGATATTTCTTTCTGTCCTCCTGAACACAACTGCCTAATGGTTTAGAAGCTACTTTTGATGCCACTACTGCCATCATCTTGCATCCAGAATTGTTTTTATAACTTAATGTTTAAACAAAAAGTCAGAGAGTATGTGACTGTGCATCTTAAGCGGGGCCCTGCTTTTTCACGGTTTTTACCAAACCAAAATTATACAAACTAAAACACCATTAAAAAAGCAAGAACAACAACAAATTTTTTTCTGTTTTGCTTTCAAGCACCCCCCCCAAATGATCTCCCATGGGGTTGGGGGGGGGATCCTTTAAAGGGGCAGCTGTTTCTAAGTCTGTTCTTATTAAAGTGTGATGCTTATCAGAGATCACATCTTATCGCTGAGGACCACAGATAAAAACACAAAAGCACCATTTTTGCATCAAAAAAGAATTTCTTTAAATGCAAGAGCAAAACAATGTCTTTAGACAATTAATTCCACCCTCATGGGGCCTTAAAACAACATATTTTGGGGGAGGGAATAAGCACATTTTTCTCTTACACCAACAGAAAGTCAAACAGCAAGCTTAAATCCCATTGTTTACAAACTAAAATAGCTACAAGAGAGAAAAAGAAATAAATAAAATGATGTTTTATTTACTGAATTGTTAAGTGCTAGTTTATTCAGCTGCCATATAGGGTGAGTCATTATACAGCTGCTCACTCAGGTGAAAATAGAGAAGTGGATTCAGGAAGCAAAATATTCACAGCCCAATACATTAGTTAAAAGAACAGGTTTATCTAAAGAATCTCACTGAAAGAACACATAAATAAAATTCTAACTAAAAGTATTATAACAGTTATGTTCATCTTGCTATAAGCTAATTGCTATTGATTACGCCTAGTATATGCTGGGCCTGGCATTACATAATGCACTTTCCTCACTCTACTACCCTATTTAAATTGCAAGATATCACTATAAGGAAGATAGTTTCCTCTTTATACAGATGAAAAATCTGTACAGGCTCAAAGTCTCAATATCTTAAAGATATAAATGGCTTAAGAAAAACCCACCAAGGTTAATATAAGTTGAAAAACCTCATGACCTTTCTGCCAGCCATTAGTGAATCTGACCTCACAATTCTATTAAATACATGGGGGTCATGTCTTTTTTTATTTTTTTTTGTCTTTTGTTTTTTTAGGGCCGCACTCATGGCATATGAAAATTCCCAGGCTTGGGGTGGAATTGGAGCTGTAGCTGCCGGCTTACACCACAGCCACAGCAACACAGGATCCAAGCCATGTCTGTGACCTACACCACAGCCCATGGCAATGCCGGATCCTTAACCCACTGAGTGAGGCCAGGGACGGAACCAGCATCCTCATGGATACTAGTTGGGTTTGTTAACCACTGAGCCACGACAGGAACTCCACGTTAACAGTTTTCAGCAAGAGAATACCATTACTCAGCATAAAGGTAGCACTAACTCCCAAATCTATCACCTCACAAGACATAATGAGTCCATTTTCTCCTCTTACTGATGTGCATTTCTTCTAACAAAAATTTCCACACACTCAGAAACTATTAAATTTGTTATAACATTTCAAGTTCACATTTAAAATTATCAGTCATGTTCTAGAATCTTTCAGTACACAGATGTATGAAAAAATCGTGACTAAAATTTTCCTTTTTTCGTCAAACTGCAAATGAAGATGAGAAGTCTAATTTAGGCAAATTAAATTAAATTAAGACAAATTTTCTAAAAATCTAATAAAATCTCAGGCATGTAAGGGTGGTTCAAAACTCAAAAATGAAATAAATAGGAGTTCTTGCTGTGGCTCAGCAGGTAAAGAACTCAACACAGTGTCTGCCTATGAGGATGCAGGTTTGATCCCTGGCCTTGCTCAGTGGGTTAAGGATCCAGTGTTGCTGAGAGCTGTGGTGCACATCACAGATGAGACTCGGAGCTGGCACGCTGTGGCTGTGTTGTAGGCTGGCAGCTGCGGCTCAAAATCGACCCCCAGGGCCCCAGCCTGGGAACTTCCACATGTCACAGGTATGGCCATAAAAAAGAAAGAAAAAAATGTAAAAAAAAAAAAAGAAATAACCTATCACACATTATAGATTTCACATAAAAGAAGAAAAAATCACATGCTTATATCAATATATACAGTAAAAGCATTTGACAAAATCTAATATCTATTCATGATAAAAACTGTTAGTAAATTAAAAATAGAGAACTATCTTTTCAACTTGATAAAGAATATCTACAAAAAATGTACAGCTAACATCATACTTAGTTGTAAGAAACTAGAAGCTTTCCAACTAAAATCAGGCAAGGGTGTTCCCTCCCACCACTTCTTTTCAACATTGTATGGGAATGCAGAGTTCCCACTGTGATGCAGAGGAAATGAACTGACTGTTATCCATGAGGATGCTGTCTCGATCCCTAGCCTTTCTGTGTGGTAGTAGAAACAAAGTGAGGTTGAGCAAAGTGGGACAGATTTCTTACTTGGTTGGAAGAAAGGGAAGGAATGAACTAAAAATGACGCTGTATTTCAAAGTAACATTATCATTTACAAAGACAGCAATGCCACCAACAGCAGGGCTTTTGCCGTTCCTTTTTCAGCAACTGATTATCAGTCGTCAAAGTTTCAATGCAAATTTTTAATTCAAACTTCATCTTTAGCTCTCCTAAAGACTATTAATTTTAGTTTTTAAATTTAGATTGTGCCCACTACGCTTTTGAACAGAGCAACAATCAAAAATCTAGCAGAGAGTTCCCGTTGTAGCTCAGCAGTAACAAACCCTAATGAACCAGACTAGTACCCTTGAGGACTTGGGTTCGATCCCTGGCCCTGCTCAGTGGGTTAAGAATCTGGTGTTGCCTTGACCTGTGATGTAGGTTACAGATGTGGCTTGGATCTAGCATCGACCAGCAGCTGTGGCTGTGGCGTAGACTGGGAGCTGCAGCTCCAGTTTGACCCGCTGGCCTAGGAATTCCATATGCCGTGGGTGCAGCCCTTAAAAAAAAACAAAAACAAAACAGTACCTAGCAGAATTTCTCCACAGAGATTACGCTAAAATTGACAACAATGATTAAAGTACCATAAAAATCAGGGCTTCACTTTTAAGATGAGAATATCCTGTGTCCTTTTGGTGATATTTTCTAAGATCATTTTTCTCTTTCTTTTTGCCCGGGTTCAGGCCCTGTGGAAGTTCCCAGGCAAGGGATCACATCCCAGCAGTGATAATGCTGGATCCTTAACCTGTTGTACCACCAGGGAACTACCCAGGATACATCTCTGAATTAAATAAAAGCCAGCAATATATATTCCTGGGACATAATATTTTTTTAAACTTTAACCCTATTTTTTAAAAACATTTACTTTGGATGGCAGCTAGCAGCTACTGGAGTCAATAGCTATAAATGTATTCATCCTGAAGAATACTACAGATGAGGGAATCTGAGGAGTTTCTCACTTAAGGAAAAGTCTTAGAAATTTTTCCACTATCTCTTTACAGGAAAATTATCAACCTATGAGATCAAAACAGTGAAAATTCAAAGTGCACTAAATGTCACATGAAAGAAAAGTCAACAATGTGTTTCATGCAGCCGATAAAGCATTTGTCATCTCCTTCCAGTTCAGTGCTTACCTGGATCCCCTTTTCCTCCCACCAACTCTGTTTCTGGGAGACAACACTAGGCACCCAAGGGAAAGTACTTGCAATATGTGCCAGGGCCTTACAATTTATCACGTTTAATTTTTACAACAGAATTATTTTTCTTATTTTGTGGATGAAAAGTTGAGCTTCAGAGACTTACCCAACAACCTAAGATGAGGAATAGGAAACCATGAATAAAACATAGGTCTGGCCTTAAAGCCTATGTCCATTCCAGGACCAGGTGGCCTCCTTAGGTCAGTTCCAACAAAGACGGCTTCCAAAAGAAACGGTACTTGGATCTTACGGAAAAAGTCAAGGGAAAGAAGAAAAGGCAAAGCAAAGAGGTAAAGATTACAGGACAGAGTTTTCATTCCATATTAACTAAGCCCAGAGAGGCCGCCTTTCCTCACACCACTTCCTAAGCACACCATCACAATCCCACTTTTTGCCTTAACTATGCACCTAGGCATAATGGGGATGTGAAAGTCCTTGTTCAACAAGAGCGCTGGGACATCAGAAGGTCCATAAGGTCAGGACTGAGGATGACAACTCTTCCAGTTCCTTTAATGGAGGGCATAGCTAACACACTACTTGGCCATGGCATTTAGAATAACACCAAGCCCTCAACAAATATCTGCTGACAGAATTGATGAATGAATGATATGAGTAAATAGAGTCAATAAAGAAGGTAGCAGAGAGCCAAAGGTTGCTGTGCTTTACTTCCACCAGAAGTTTCCTTTCACGAGTGGGACTGGCATTGAAATCGTTGCCAACAGGCTATAAAATTATAAGATTTTTAATACATGTAAAAAAATTACATGTATGAAAGATTACATGTAAGACCCTTTGGAGGTTTAGGGACTATGATGTTTTATTCTGTATCGTCAGCATCTAATGGAGTATCTTGCATAAGGCAGGCGGTTAATAACTCAATGAGTGAATAAACCCAGGATATAACCATAAAGGACTGGGCCTTTTTTTTTTTTTAGTAAGGATGCTGTAATGTTCTCAGCCAAGATTTCCATCAGATTAGAAATCCTCAGTGAGCTTGGGAGGGAAGCTTAGGAGAATCTTCTGCAGTAAGAAATGTCTAAGAATGGCAGGTGGGCCTAAGCATGGATGTGCTGGTGACAGCCAACCTGTAAAACTTAGTGAAACCAAACAATGACAAAGAGAATTCATCACCCAAATAAGCAGCTGATGGAAAGGAATACTTCTCAATGAGCAGAGAACAGTCAGCATGCAACAAAGATCAGAATGCCTTAAAATGTCAGCCACAGTAGTGGCAGAAGGAGGTCCTTGATCCCTGTCAAAGGAAACGAGTTTTAGAATGTGCCTCACATACGGTGACCTTTGATAAATTACTATGGAAAGGATGGCAGAGGAAGGAAAAACGGGACAGAAGAAAGGAAGGAGGGACGGACAGATGAATGCCCCCAGATTTACCCAGACTGAGGTTTCCCTTACTACTCCTTGGAAGGAATTTTATTTACTTACTTTTATTTTTTAAAATTAATAAACAGTTGATTTACAATGTTGTATTAGCTTCAGGTATACAGCAAAGTGAATTAGTTACATATATACATATACCCATTCTTTTCTCCCATATAGGATTTTATAGAACATTGAGTAGACTGCTCTGTGTTATATAGTAGTAGGTCCTTGCTAGTTATCTATTTTAAATATAGTAGTGTGTATATATGTTAATCCTAATCCTAATTTATCCCTCCTCCACCATAGTTTCCCCTTTGATAACCATAAGTTTGGTTTTGAAATCTGTGAGTTTGTTTCTGTTTTATAAATAAGTTCTTCTGTATAATTTTAATTAGTTTTCACATATAAGTGAGATCACATGATATCTGTCTTTCTCTGTTTGATTTACTCCACCTAGTATGATCATCTCTAGGTCCATCCATGTTGCTGAAGGAGCTTTAGTTCTGAATTGCCCAGAGGGTCTTATTATAAGGCGGTGGTCTTACCCAGTAACCACTCCCATAGCACAGACGCAGAACCCAGGGACAGAAAAATTATGGTGGGGGTTCCCGCTGTGGTGCAATGTGTTAAGAATCCAAATGAAGTAGCTCGGGTGGAGGCACAGACTCAATCCCCGGCCTGGTGCAGTGGGTTAAAGGATCTGGTGTAGCTGTAGCTGTGGTGTGGGTCGCAGCTGCACTCAGATTCAATCCCTGACCCCTGGGAACTTCCATATGCCATGGGTGTGGCCATGACAAAAAAAAAAAAAAGAGAGAGAGAGAGAGAAAGAAAAACTACAATGGACTCTGGAGTAAAACACTCTTAATAGACACTATTTGTTATTCTGAGGTTCTAATGCCACTCTATAGGTCCTGTATTTTCCTTCATAGCTCCTCCAAATATCAGTTTATGTGATAAGAAGCTTAATATCAGTCTCTCCCATCACACTCAAGTTCCTTGAGGGTACAATCCCACTTTGCTAAATCTTCTGTTCCTAGGAGCTAATACAGCTTCTAGTTTAAGAAAGTGCTCCATGTACATTTGTTAAATAAGTGAATAAACAAACTTAGAAAAAGTGTTATTTTATGGTCTGATCTTAAAAAGGCATTTTTGGCATCTGTAAGTGAATAAAGTAAATGCTGTATACCATTCTATGCCTTTACCATATATATATATATTCTATGTTATAGCTGATTTCAAGAAATCGGGTTGAGTTTTAAAACAGCATTTTTCTGGTAGAAGAGATACATGAGGTTATACCTTTTAGCCTATAATTCTAAAGGTTAGTTTAGCCCAAGCTTTTCATCTTGCAAACAAATAAACTGGGCCTATTTTGATGAAGCAGTTCTGGATCCCTTCACCTAAGTACAAATGCAGCTCTCTAAAGCCTGCTGTGAATTGGCATCTTCCTAGGCACTTTATTTTCCATGATAGCTAAGGCCTATTGCTGACGGATGTACTTATAAAAGGTGCCCTACACACTTCATCCTTTGCTTATACAGAGAATATATAACATAGGAACTTAGTTATGTTTTTGTGTCACTATAACAGAATGATGTCCTCAGGGTCCGCAACACTAAATGACTCAAGAGGGCTATGTTCTTTGAGTTACTTATATTCCTCTCATAGCTATTCTGGAAGGGTCTCCTTTTTCTGCCAGGTTCTTAAATTGTTCCTTTTAGCTGTTTTCAGCATGCCAACATGAAACATTTATTTGCTATTTTAATCTTCCAAAGTCTTAGAAATACAATTACCAAGCTGTTTCAAAGGTACATCGTTAGAGTGAATGAACTCGGGGGGCAGATGCTCTAAGGGTATTTACTGTGAGTCAAGTATATGAATTTTAGTTCCTGGACATTTTGGCATTTATTTTGGCTTCCCAAATGTCTTTTTGACTTAGATTTTCGCTCTTGGTTGCCATCCAGATAAGCGAGACTGCCAGAAAAAGCCTGTTTGTTATTGAAGTTAGTGGGAGAAGTAGCACCAAAATGTCAGATTGTTATTTCTCCACAAAATGTTCTTAAAAATGCAGCTCATCTTAGTAAATATTTTTTAAAAATTCATAATGTTTAATATAGTTCCTGTATAAAGGCTCAATAATCCTTTACTTTTATATAATGCTCTATAATTTATAGATACAAATATTATTTCAACAGATCTTTAATGAACATTTTTGATACAGACAAAAATATTATTACCTCCCTCCTTTTACAAATAAGATAACTGCACCTGGAACGTTCAGGAGACAAGCCCTGTGATGACAAAGCTAGTTAGTGGTAGACTGGGACTCAAATCCCAGAACGCCTCTGCTACTACCAGGATATAGCTTTGATAATATGAGTTAGTGAAGCAGAGTTAGTCTGCACAGGCTAGCAACAACAACAGCAAAAACAACAACAGCAAAAACAACAACAACAAAAACCTAAGAAGTATTGAATTTTAGACAATCGTTACTTCAGTACTTCCTCAAATGCCTATTTCTAAACCAGGAAATGTTTTCAACAAAAATTGTGCCACTTTAACATCTTCAATGCATTTAAGTATTTTCTGCACTTTTTAGCTTCCCAACATAGCATCTGTCTGGCTTATTGAATCCTCAAACTGAAAAGTGAATCTACAAGACTGTTAAGCGCCTATATTTTATCAACACCATGTCAGGCCTGTAACATGCCTATTACCTCTTAACTAACAATGACTGTGAGACCTGGTGCTGTAAAAATCTAGAACTGCTGCATTACCTCCTTCATCGAATAAGTCTGAGCCTTTAAGAGTAAAATTCCCCACGTCGATAAGTGATAAGAACCAACAGAAAGGGCAGAGTGTGCCCCTCATTCTCTGGAACCATCACTTTCCCTTCCCCTAACCAGTCTAATTATGCTGCTGGTATTGATTCTTCTGACTAATGTCTTACTGTCACTAGACCTCCGATTTCAGTATAAAATATTCACTACTAGAAAGGCAATACGTTACATTGCTATCAGGCATTTAACATAGCACTGGACAAATTTCTTGTCCTTATCTTCATTACAGCTAACTAGCTGCATCTGAGGTTTGGAAACAAGGTGGTTTTAACAAAAGAAAAGGACAAGGTGTCAGACTGGGGACATTGCTGAAAGGAAGCAGAATAAGGAAAGTGAAGAACAGAAAGAGAAAGGCCAACGTAAACCTGACAATTCTGACTAAGGCTGGCCATATTTTAGAGAGATTATAGATTTCTGCAAAGGGATGCTATTGATCAATTATTTCCAATGCGTTAAAACATCACTTTGTTAAAGACTGCCTACTTTTCATACTCGGGCACAAATGCTTATTAATGAAACCACTACTGCGTAAAGATTATTTATTTATGTTTCTCAGACAAAAATGGTATTGTCTCAACTCCACTGGGTACGCTTTGTCCAGTTTGATGTTCTAATTAGCAATTCTTAGCATGATTAAATGCTAAATACACAGCTGTGTGAGGCTTCAGCTGGTAGTAACCAGTAGTGCCTAATACTGACTTTTTTAAAGAGAAAAACAAAAGTACTCAAACACGGGATATATAACTTCTGAGGCCCTATTCAACTGAAAGAACTTATCAGCATAAGAACTGATTATGTACAATATGTGAGTAAAGCTAATAGCTATGCAGAAATTTTCATCTCTGTTGAAAAGCTATTTGGACTAAAAGCAAAATAAGCCTAGCCTAAGTAGCTGATTTAGTTTAGCTCACATAAATAACATATTACATATAATTTCATAAAATCATAATTTTATGAAAACTATAAAATCATACTAGTTTTTAAAAGTCTTTATTACTAAGCAAGTCTAGAGAGATAATCTATATTCAAACATTATAAGAGGAAGCCCATATACTTTATGAAAAAGTGAACTTTTCTGCATTCAACTGAAAATAAGTTGTATATAATAAACCGGTAGATAAGTAACTTCACTTTGTAACTTAACTTTAGTCCTTATAACATCTAACACTGCTAAATAGTTTAAAACAATGGAGACTTTTTAAACTCCATAACAAAAAAAGTGAACCAAATTACACTTCAGCATAAATTTCTACCCTTCAAATCGGTAAAGATCCAGTAAATAAGCCTCACTTAAAGTTTCATTTATGAAGCAAGTTACTTAAAACTTAATTGAAATAACTATAAGTTATAAAAAGAAAGAAAATACCTTGTTTGGTAAGGCAGTGTTGACAGAAATCAGGTTTGTGTTTAGTACCTCAGATGACTAACTGTTCTCAATCTTATATATTTCTGTCTATAACTAAGTCAAGTTTTCATGCATCTAGTTTTGGTAGCATAGTGGGCAAATTCCCTCCTCCTTTTCTTACTATTCCATGTAATACTCAACTAAGTGTAAACTTTACCAAAATAAAATCAAACTGCAAAGGCTTTAAGTATTTTCCTATCATTTCAATTTTTGCTTTTAGAAGAAAAATATTTTACAAAATCTGTTTTCAAATTATCATAAAAAGCTAAAAGCTAAAACCTTTAAAGCAAAAAGAAACCAAATTATGTGTATGGCTTAATGTGTTTTAAAGTTCTCTTTAAGATTACAGCTCAAGATCATATCCTTTGATAAAAGCAGTAATTCAATTATTCAACTATATTCCCTGGGTGGGGGGGAGATGCATTTTGTATACTGTGAAAATAAAACCAATGATTTGAATTTTAATCATTTTTTAAAAAGCAAAAATTATTTCTCTATTTCTACTTATTCCTTATAATTTACTAGAAAATCAAATCTTTACCATATGTAAATTGTAAAATCAATCCTATTCCATAACTACCCCTTGTCCATCCTCTGTAAACCTCAACTTCTACGAACTAGAACTTAAAACACAGCTATGGACATGTCTGCTTACTTTGAATCTGTTCACATTAATTTCACCAAAAGTAAAAATGTTTTAAGAAGATACGTCTGTATTTCAACGTATGTATGGTGCTCAAAATGTTCTATTTCACACCATCACTGAAGTAGAAGAAACTTTAAAAACCAGTTTAATTCCCATCTACTCACCTGCTCACAGGTTAGTGATAGAGAAACCAGAGACCACAAAGAAAAAGTGATCTCCTCAGGACCTAGCTGGAGACTTTGAATATGCAGTTGACCCCTGAACAACACAGGGGCTGGGGGCACCA
This sequence comes from Catagonus wagneri, assembly GCA_004024745.2. NCBI lineage: Eukaryota > Metazoa > Chordata > Mammalia > Artiodactyla > Tayassuidae > Catagonus > Catagonus wagneri. The sequence goes on along the minus strand of PVHT020000256.1, from coordinate 1,388,875 downwards.
ACTCTCCCGACAGGCGGTAATCCCAGTATCATTTATAGTCAGCCCTTCTCATCTACGGTTCCTCCATAACTGTGTATAAGTGGACCCAAACATTTCAAACCCTGCTATTCAAGGGTCAACTGTATATATTTTCCTGGTTCCCAGTAGGTGCTCTTTCAACTTTTCCAGATGGACTGATGCAGCGGATACTATGGTTGAGCACGAATTTAAAGTTTTTTGGTGCTATTATCTACTCATTGACAACTAAAGTTGTCCAATGACATACGACCATGACCATGTGTATATGTCCCCAACTAACACATGGGAACACCTAATTTGGCAGCAGTGATAACTGCTGGGCCCTATCTTCCTGAAATACTCATTTCTGGCTATATTTCACATCTCGGGTCAGGGCTGCTCAAGAGTTCTTCCTTTACCCAGCCTCTATGTGGTAGAGGGTCCAGGGCTCACAAGTGTCCTCCCTCTGTCTACAACTCTCTGTAGGTAATTTCATTTATTCCCACCACCTTAGTACAGTCTTCTGGAAGATCACTCCAGATTGAACAACAGTCAGATTAGGTTCAATAAATAACTCAGCTCTGACCTTTCCTACCAACTCCATCCTCACACGTGCCAAGGTCAATTTAGCATTTGCACTCGGATTCTATGAGTTTCTCAAATTCATTGCGTTCCAAACTGAAGGATGCATTTTCCCGCAAAAATAAGTTCATCCCCCAAACCTTCCCATCCAGGAAATGATACCTATTGGTTATTCAAGCAGGAAACCTGGTTGTTTCCTAAGGATCCTCACCCCGCCGAACTCCAGCCCAGATGATTCCACCTCCTAAGTATACTCCGGATCATCCCTCTGCTCACCACCTCCACATCCACCAACCCACCTTTCCTGAGCTACAGCAACATGCACTCATTTGGTCCTCCTGTCTTCTCTTCCTCTCCTGCAACACTTTCTCTACAAAGCAAGCAGGGAGATTCTTTCCAAAAGCAAACCCAAACCCTTTATAGTGACAGGATCTTTGGCCATCTCTCTAAATCTACCTAAGCCAACTGCCCCAGCTGCAGGCCTTTAGTCTGCAGCCCCACTGATCTTTCTGGCGTGCAAATGCAAAGTGCAAGTGCAAAGTGCAAGTGCCTTTCCCCCTGGGATGGGCATGTCCCTTGCCTGGAAAGCTTCCCTTTCCTTGGCTCCACCTTCTCCTCACCACCTGTCACCAGAGAAGACACCTTGTTCTCTATCACTGCACCCTGTTGGTTTCCTTCCTGGCACTTCAGCATTGAAATTATGAATCTTATTAATTGCCTACATCTTCATTAGTCATTTCTCCCATTTAGACTGTGAATAGCATAGTCTCAATGTCCCCAACTAACTGTGACTTGCACTTAACATTGTTAGCCCAGGGCCAGGGACATAGTGGGCACTCAATAAGCTTGCACTGATCGTGTAACTTCATAGTTACCTATCCTTTTCTAAGAGTTACATCCCTTCATGTTTTACAAAAGCTTTTCCCTGCCACACGCAGGGAAATGTTCTCAAAGGACTTAGCAGTGAAAAAGAAAATGTCAAGCTGGTTCAGCTGTTCCTCACACTGGGCTGCCAATGGTAGGCAGGGAATTTAGTTAACCTCAAGGTTTCAACAATATTTATCAAGCCATTTGAGCTGCTTCTGGGAATTTACAGTGTTAAAAACAATTTTATCCCATTTTTGCAAAATAAATTGGGCAAATGCATCAGCTTTTACAACCTGAAATTATATTAATTCAAAATATATGTAAGAAGGCCTATACTTTGCAAAGGGCTGCAGTACTAGGAATGCAAGTGGGTGGGATATAAAAGATGACTGAGCTGGGCACCCTATTCTCAGAGACTTTCTTCCACTACTCTTTCTAAAAAGTCTTCAGTTATAAAGAACCTAGAGATTTTCTTAAAGATTCATGCAAATTAAATCTTTTCAGTTGCTGTTAAAAGGACTTATATCTACATCTAATTGAGTGTAAAGCAATTCAATGCAACAGACATTTATAAGAAGTTGCTATAGTCAAAGAAGTATAAAATCAGGTCAGCTTATTTCGACTGGTTTCTTTTTACTGCATCATATATATAGTGGAAAAAAAGAGAGAAGCAAATCAAAGGAAAATAAATAACATCCTGAACACGGCATTAACTGTTCCCCTCTTGCTTTTAAAAACTATTTAGTTCCCTCCCAAAACCACCCTGATCAAAGAGCTTCCCAGTTTATTTGTCTGGAGCTTCCCGTATGGTCCCTCAGGAATGGGAAGCACAAGAGGAGAAGGAACAAGACTGCAGCCAGACGAACAGGTGCAGGAGTCCCCGCTCCCCCATTTAAGGAACTGAAAAACCAGATAAGATCACTGGGCCTAAAGAAGCCAGCACTCGGCAGTACCCAGAGGCCTCCCTTCATTCTTCTGCCTTATAAGACATACCCATCAGCTTCTGGGAAACAAACATCCCGGAGATGGACGGAGAAGTATCATAGAGTGCCAGCCTCTAAAATGAGTAGAGATGAAGCCACATCCTCTGTATTCTCCCTTTGTCCTCCTTTTGCCTTTCTCCTACTTGCCAGGTGGAAATCGCCTAGTGATAGCAATTCAGCAACTACAGCTCATCTTAAATAAGGAGAACTATCATAACAATAATAAGAGCAGTAACTACCCCCACCAGGTATTGCCATGGCTCTCATCTGCCATCTGCCGAAACCCTGAGCAAGTACGGCCACCCTCATTTTAATGAGGCCGACCCCCCCTCCCTTGTCCCAAAGAGTCCTATTAAGGCTGAGATTAAAAGCCAGGACCATTTGGCTGAAAAAGGCCTTGTTTTTCCACTCTGCTACTTTGCCACAGTCTCTGGAAAGCTGTACAAAAAATTCCGTAAACAGAACTATGAAATAGGTAGTTTGTTTCCAGTCCCACTGGTTCTTCTGAAACTCATGCTTACTTCATCCACTCTGTCAAAATACGTACTTAGGAAAGGATCTGACAAACTCATTGACAGTAGTGATTTTGGTTTCAAAACTGAACTGTCCGGCTTGGAAGGAGAGTATTGTGAAGAATATTATTTGAAAAACGGATGCCAAGAGCAATTTAATTAGGATAACTATCATGTGTGAAAATGATCAGTTAAAAAATAGTTCCCTTGATGTGGCCCGTGTTTGATTTAATCTCTAAATGAGCAATTCTGTAGGACCTCTTAAACCTTAAAAACTTAATAGCAGAGGAAGGAAGCGTTTAAAAATCTGATCAGATTCTGTGATTTCAATTACATTGAGGAAACTCTTATAAGCCCATACTGCTTACAGAAGCAACTGATAAGCTATTTAAAACTACCCTATCGGTGAACTGAACAGTAAGTTATTGATGGTTGCAACAGTGCCTGATTTGCTTCCTGGCAGATTTACTTAACCAGGTAATCTGTTTTCTTACTACAAAATAAAGATGAATTACATGGTCAACTTAAAAAACATCTGCAAGAAATATCTGCCACAACATTTTACATTAATGAGTTCCCATATGGAATCTGTGACTGATGCCCACCTATCATGTTGTGGTGAATATTTTAGCTAAGAATCTGTAATTAGAATGAAATCACTCATCTTTTCCAAACATTCCAGTTCTCAATTTTCTGATGCCCTCATAGCTACCAATACAGCAGAGTAACATTACATGGTTGAAAGATGGCCTAAAAAATCATTTGTGAGTGCTGGTATCCAAAATAAGCAACCAATTATAAAAAAGGCATATTTTGAGTAAATGATACTTATTTTTAAAGGGACATTTTATTAATTCTTTTTACAGCCACACCTGTGGCATATAGAAGTTCCCAAGGCTAGGGGTCGAGTCCAAGCTGCAGTTGCCAGCCTATGCCACAGCCACGTCAACACCTGATCCTTAACCCATTAAGCGAGGCCAGAGATTGAACCTGCTTTATGGATAAATGGTCACTATGTCGGGTCCTTAACCCAGTGAGCCACTACGGGAACACTTAAAAGGGACATTTTAATCAATATGATATAATGGTTATAATCCTATCTCTAGCTTTATATTTCAGGACAGAACTTATATGCAACATACTATTAAAATAGCCTTAGTTTCCACATCTGCTGCCATCCAGGATCAGTCTGTTAGCCCTAAGGACTTTAGTCCCATAATTCAGCCTGGACATGCATCTACGGGGAAGCCAGCTTTCCATTATTGTGTGTAATAATAAATAATGGCTGCTAGGTGACTCAGTGAAAACTAAACATCAAAAGCCACTGTTTTGCTTCCCGGTTTTATTCTTCTTCTCATAATCTGATCTGCTCACAAATTGGCTAATCTAATGAATGAATCTGTTGCACAACCTCGTTTTTCTCCCCCACACCTTTCTCTGTGTGGGAGTTGAGGCAAATAACAAAATGACAAACAGTGAGTATCTCATGACCCTGTCCTTGGTCTCATGCTCTTTCTTATCTCTGTTTATCTCTTATCTGTATCTCTCCCCAGGACAATGTTTCCCTAAAATAAAAATGTCTTTACAATTGGTGGAATGAAGATGCCCTTCATATGCCTAGACTGGCAATGAGGTACCTCTGGGGTCCACCAAGTGAGTGCCGCGTCACCCCCAAATCATCTTTAACACAGCAAGGGCGTGCACTATGACCCTTGTTCACATGTATATTTGAAACACAGGAGAGACCACTTAGCTCACCAACAGGGTAAATGTATGATGATCTTTTTTCAATCTCAATGTCATTAAGTAGCTCTTCTAATTCACTAAAATAACTTAGCCTGGAATGTTTGGTTATTTAACGGCTGGGATGGTATCCAGACATAAATGAGGAATCAATAAATAACGTTTATAATATTAACATCATTGTTGTACTAGTTGAATCATGTGGGGTTTTTTTTGGAAACTATTTCTATTTGCTGCAATTCATTAAACATCTATTGAGTGGCTACCATTTTTCAGGTACTCGGGGTACAAAGATGAGTCAGTAGGTTATTTGATTTAAGGCATCTACTCCCTACCTGGGGAGAGAGCTGTGTGAAAAACCAATAATTAAGGTACTGTCTGTTGGGGTCAATTGCAGTTCAGGGTTATAGAAGCTGAAAAGTGGCAGAGATCAACTGCCTGGCAGGGTCAGACCACTTCCAGCCAATGGGAAATCATATAAGAAGTATCACCTGAAATGTGAATTCTATTAATCAAAAGACTCCCTAAGTAAATGACAACTTTTCTTATTGTTATTATCTCCTAATAAAACTACTAAAAGCTAGTCACCCCCTATTACATATTATTTCATTCACATTTGATACTTGAAGGGCATGATCAAAGAGGGATCTGTTACAGACTTTCCTGGTTGAAGTAAACCCTATTTTTTTTCTTTTTTAATTTGTAGCCACGTTCTCCACCACCCTGTAATGATGGGGATAAGCCACTACAGGGATCTGATCCAACCTAAACCTCTTCTCCTTAAGCCTCACATTTTTGTTTCTCTCTCTCTTTTTTTTCTTTTTTGTCCACGGATCAGATCAGAGCTATGTTGAGACCTACACTGCAGGTGCAGCAAGACCAGATCCAGATTCTTAACCCACTGTGCAGGGTTCAGGATCAAACCTGCATCCCTGGGCTCCAGAGACACCAACGATCCACTGTGCCAGAGCAGAAGCTCCAAGCCTCACATCTTAAGGTCCTACTATAGGCAGCCAGGTAGCAAGGAGTATGATAAGTTAGGCACATGCATTTTAAAATGATTCTGTTATCAAGACAGACAATTTCTTCACTCTACACCAATACAACACCTTGTAAGCAAAAGCATTTGGATCCTAGCTGATTTCTATCATTTAATCTCAAGAACATAAGGACGGGTTGAAATGGTATAATTTGACTCTCATATTAAGTCCTCACAATCTTTGTGATATCAAAGATTAGAGAAATTGTCTCTGTATAGTTTTATATACACTACAAATATGTAGATGAGTAAAATGAGTGATAAGAGCTGTAGGAATCTTGACAAAATATCTAATCAATAATAAAACAACTCACGTTACATTTGGCTGTGCATCAAACTCTGCGTGGTCTTGGACGAGACACTCAAATTCTTTTAATGTCCTATGTGACAAATGAATGGGGGACTATATTTTGAAGGGGAAAAGTGGAGCTGAACTAGGTGCTCTCTAGAGATTTCTTAGGCTCAAACATTATGGAAGCTTCTAAAAAATGTCTAAAGACACTTTCTCTACCCTTTTATTCCAGGCTGTGAAATGAAACCCAATACCAAATCATCTCCAGACATCTGGAAAACTCAATCCATTCCCAGTGTAAGATATCAAGGCAGTTAACAATTAAGCTGTTATTGGTGAATCATGAGTTCTAAGTGGCCATTTGCTGGGCTCTACTATTTTAGTGTCACAAGCATGACCTGTAAATAAAACAGGCATTTGAGAAACTCATTAACTTTTAAAACCTGAGTTACAGCTTACTGTATCAGGCAAATCTACTAGAGAAATCCCGATAGGAATGCTTGTGTTCCTAAGCATATAAAACCTCACCAGTGTAAGGAATATACAAAAGATTAAGATACATTATTTTTCAAAATACTCCCTAATGAAGAGCTTTGTAAATAACACACTGAAATGAAAATGGTCTTTCAGTCATAAGCTAAAAAACTTTCAGTGATAATATAATAATACACTTATATAAGTCCACATATGTAACACATGGACATGTCAGATGTGTGTATATATCTGTGTGACAGCTGCTTCAGCCAAGGCAATGATTGTAAATAAAAGGTATATTTTCAAAAGAACCATTACAAAAAGGCCAAAGTGGAAAAAAGAACAGGGAAACCCACAAAACAGGTCAAGACAGAGTCAAACTAGAAATCATGGCAAATCAAAAAATATTGTAATAACCTTATATGAGGCTCCAAAAATCAATCAAAAGATGCTTTTAAAGTAAAACAAAGTACAGTAGCCCCCTTTATAACTAACAATCCAAGACCCCCAGTAGATAGGTTTTGTGAAAATGTAATTAATTCCATCTTCGAAATAAAATCTCAATGGGGCAAGATTTCTTTAAACATATACATTTGCTTGCTTACTTAAAATTAGCTGGCTTCCTAGCTTGATGGAGGTCACTACCTCCTTTTCATTGTTGGACATAAACTTTCTGGTGGTTAGGACTGCTGAAAGAAGAACCACTATTCATGCCATTCTACTTATCTGAGTTCACAGAACCTGACCTAGACGCAGGGACCTGCGTTTGCACTTTCTGGGAGAGATCAGAGAGAACTCTGTGTTTACCTGAAATTAAAATCACACACATTAGCATGAACTATCTAACTACATTCTTTTCATGCTACAGTTATAACTGCATCAAAAATCTTCCTCCCAGCCAGTCTACTGACCATATGGCAGAGTGGCCACTTGGCATTACGAAAACACTCATTCAAAGCAGGAATGCCTTCCAGGGGAGTAGGGTACCCGCAAATAAAGGGACTTTGGTAGGTTCTGTGTCTTAACCACTTTTTAGAAGAGTGGCTCAACAATACCCAAATCCTATCTCTTCCAAAAATCAAAACTGACAAATGGACATTTATATTTAGAAAAGAGTACCGAGAGTTCAGCAAACCTTACTTCTGGTAGTGGGCTGGCCGGTTTGGTTAGGATTCCTCCTACGTAAACAACGTTAGGCAGTGTGGGTCTCGGAAACTCCAGGGCTACATCCGTACACAGCATCCACAGGCTGGACCCGTGGACCAAGTCATACATGGACTTCTCCGGCAGCAGGTTGTACTTCTGCATTATCCTTTCATATCTGGGAAGAACCAGAAAGCTGACCCCTAATCTGGAAATGAGGTAAACGCCGGTATTTTTCATCCTTTGCAGCAGGTTCATGTGGTCTGTGAGCAGTGAGTTAAACTCTGGGACATAAGCTAACGGGGCAGGAGCACCCACTTCAGCGGGATACCAAAGGCCAGTTGAAAATACAGCATATTTAACCCCTAAAAGATGAGCGATCACAAATCCACACATGTCGTTAGGGTCCACCAGCAGCAGGTCAAACTTCTCCTTTTTCAGGCCCTGAATCAGGGCACGGTTGCCAACCATCATATCACAGTTCTTAGTGTAGTGATCCAGTATGTCAAACAGTTCGATTGCTGTCAATCTCCCAGAGAAAATATTCCGCATTTTGGACTGCAGGAAAGCATCCGAGGTGGTGCTGTTAAAGATCCCTGGGTAGCGCTGGAGGCTATAATGCTGAGATGGCGCGATGTCTCTGCCTTCGGAGAGCAGAAACGCTGTGTGATGGCCCCTCTCATGCAAGGCCGAGGCTAGTGTCTTGAAAATGTACATGTGGCTTTCAAACATGATTGGCGGCACGATGATGATTTTGGCAGCCTTCGCTATCCCAACAGCACTCCATAGGAGCATGAAATACGGAGTGTAAGACTTCATAGCTGAAATGACAACCAGAAAACTGTTTACAAGGAGGCAAGCCTTACTGTGCAAAATAATCAAAAGGCGTTTTTTTCAAAGTATCTGATGATGCAGCACCTTGTCTAAGGATCACTTTTAAGAACTGTCCCAATATTTGTTCTAATGACCTCTTTATTTTTGAGAGAGATTTTTAAGGTATAGAAGCGACAGCAAAACTGGCATAAACTGAAATATATTTTAAATGTATCAGTTTTGAAACACAAAATTGCATCAATAATGGAGTACTCCTTTTCTTTTTTTTTTGGCCATGCCCACAGCATGTGGAAATTCCTGGGCTAGGGATCGAACCCACGCCACAGCAGCGACACAAGTTACAGCAATGACAGTGCTAGATCCTTAACCTGCTGAGTCTCTGGGAACTCCTAGTTTTTTTTTTTTTTTAATCTGAAATGAAACTTCTATAAGATTGAATAACAAAAGCCCTCTCTTCTTTGAACGACATCTATGAGGTATCTATGAAACATTTATCTTGTAATTGAACATAAATGTCAGCCCCAGGAAGAAGAATCAAGACTTTTTATTTCCAGGTATATCAGCATGTGTCTCTTTTTAAATCATTTTATCATAGCAGTTAATCTCCAATTATGCCCAAAGCATACCAAAGAAAGGTTATATTTTAGAAAATAATATTTCAAGTAGTAGTTCTACAGAAAATACATTTTCCACAGGGGAAAAAATGACCTTTAATGTGACTTTCTCCTTTAAATACCCTTAAGCATCCTGGCAGTCTGTTTATGTAATTTATAGTAATTTGCTGATTCATTTCAGGGCATTATCTAAAAGAAAAACTTTTAATAGAAAAGCTCAAGAGGGTTAAGGGGATTTCAGTAAATGTTTACGAGAGAAGTGACTGATAAGTGACTAAGTCCCTGACTATACTTTCTGTGCAGTGCCTGTAACTCAGGTGCAAATGGCAAGTCAGGTGATGGCTGTATCCTTGATGGCTAATGCTTCTTCTAGCTCTTTTGTGTTAATAAAGTATATTCAGTGGCTTGGGTCATCCTCTGTCACTTTGGAAATAATACCTATGGGAGCCATAGAGTGTGCAATTCTCCCCACCGACTCAATAAATTTTTTACTTAGACTTTAAATTAGCCTCCAAACAGGGAACTATTTGAACGATAACTGCCTGTGAGAATTAGACACTGTTGACTTCAAGGAACAACCCAAAATAGATTTACATGCAATCACCAAATCAATATCTATTTTTACTCATTATCATATAACTATCCTACTTGTGTAATTCCCACCATCTAAATGCAGTTTAAAAAACTATACCTTCTCAACATTCAAACACTGCAAGCAACCTAAAAAAAAGGAAAAGAAATCAATAGCAGGAAAATGACAGATTCCTCCAATACCAAGATTAAACTATAAAACACATTATATTTCTAAGGTGATTCTTTCCCTCTCTGACTGCAAGGATATTTTCAAGTCATTTCTAGATGAGTTGATACTATAAAATTAAGAGTAAACAGAAGTAATATGTATTATTAAAGTCTATGTTAAATGTTGATTGAATTAATGTGAGGGCTTTAAAAAAATAATTTGGAGAAAACACTGTTTCTATAGCAATGAAGTAAGTTTATTCTATAATTGCAAGGTCAATGAAGGAAGAAAATTAAGTAGCCGATCTTGGAGAAAACTTTTCAGGCCTTTATTCTCCCATTTTGTCTCTTCCATGTGTCTTTCTGGTATAGCCTTCCAATGCCAAGGAGGAAAAAATCAAGAATTTTAAGTAGACATGTTATTAACTGTAAGAATGAGATTTACACAGAAACAGTTATTTCAGCAGAACTGTCCACCGCTGTGATTAATAGAGCCTGTTACTATTTGCAAGTCCAAGAAGACATACAAACAGAATGAGAGCCCAATGGCAGGCAATTGCTCTGCAGACTGTGTTTTTGCATTTAGCTGAGCAGGCAGTAAGCACACTCAGTTTGTTCAGCTGCAGTTAAAACTACTACTTTATCACAAATCACTAAGAAAAAAAAACAAAAAATAATAGTAGGGAACCAAATCCTTTCACTTTGTGTCTAATTTTGCTTTTCCTTTTTTAATCTTAATATTTTATTTCAGTAATTACTGTAAAGTAAAAATAAATCATACAGAATGACTGTTTAAATATCATTCATTCATACAATAGAGCCCCTAATATAAGCTTGTAAAAGAATATTTAATGGCATGAAAACATAGTCAGGATTTACTATTGACTAAAAATTAGGTTACTAAACATAATCATAGCATGTGCCACTTTGTAAAAGATGTACAGGGATGTTTACATAGGAATGATAAACATCAAAGGGCAGTTTTTATTTTTTTTTTTTGGTCACACCTGCAGCATATGAAAGTTCCCAGGCTAGGAATCGAACCCATGCCACAGCAGCAACCCAAGCCACTGCAGTGACAACAATAGATCTTTAACCTGCTGTGCCACAAGAGAACTCCATAAGGGGCTTTAATTTAATTTTTTCTACATTGAGCACATGTTACTCTGCTTTTAATAACAATAATAAGTATTATTTTAAATAATAGATGATAAAACAAGATCTCACAGTAGCAATGAAGTACATAAAATACTTAAAAATTAAATTTGAAGGATATTTATTGGCTATACTAAGTATGGCAAGCCTTTCCCTGATGATATACATGGAATTAATACTAAGTGTTAGAAATACTATATTATTTTAATGGAATACTATATTTTTAAAAAAGTTAATCTTTCCCATATTATAAATAGATCGAAAAAATTTCTTCCAAAATCCCACTGGACTGATTTGTTTTGCTTAAAATTTGACCAAATTATACCCATGTTGATTTGTTAGAATAGGCAAGAAGAGAGAATATATTTTTGAAACAGAAAACTAATGACATGGGACAGAAAGGTAAATATTAAAACATATTTTGTAATTAAAGCATTGAGATCCTGCTGTATAGTACTGGGAACTATATCTAGTCACTTATGATGGAGCATGATGGAGGATAATGTGAGAAAAAGAATGTATATATAAATACGTGATGAGGTCACTTGATGTATAGTAGAAACTTGACAGAACACTGTAAACCAACTATAATGGAAAAAATATAAATCATTAAAAAAAAAAACTTATAGAACTAGCCCAAGAATCTTAATTCAAATCAATGGATCAGAGTAGGTAGCCTGTAAGAATTTCTTGAATAAAGATGAACATAATATGAGATGAAGAAAGTATCACAAGTAAATAAGGAAAAGAACAATTTACTCAAAATGAAGTATTAAACATTGGCTTTATACTTGAGAAACAAAATCACTAAACTTTTTACCTTAGACTTTCCCTAAGGTAAATCAGACAGAATAGCAACAAAAAAAATTTTTTTATAATAAAGCCACTAAAAGTGTTGAGCTTTAAATGATCTCTCCAAAGAGAAAAAAAATTATTCTGAGCATGAAGCAAAGGGGGAAAAATCACTATTACAAATATTGTCAGGGGAATCTAAAAAAAGGAAACAATGAACTTCTTTGCAGAACAGATACTGACTCTGAAAAACTTTTGGTTTCCAAATGAGACAGGTTGGGGGGTGGGGGATGCACTGAGGGTTTGGGATGGAAATGCTATAAAATTTGGTTGTGATGATTGTTGTACACATATAAACGTAATAAAATTCATTGAGTAATTAAAAAAAACAGACATCATCAGATTTTACTATATAATCATTAAATATTTCTTGATTGTTTAAAACATCTGGAGCAGAGGTTTCTAGTATAAGATGCCTAGCTAAACATAAATGTTTCTTCTCCTTTCCTCCCAAAGCTCCTTTGGAACTTACAGTGAAGAATATAAAAGGGAATAAAATACTTAATATTTCTGAGATTGACATGAGGAAGTAAGCTATGGCCAAGGCTACAGTCAATGGAGTGAATATTTGAAAAACAGATTGTGACAAAAAGCTTAGTGAAGGAGAGAAAAAAAAAGAATGAAGGAAGTTGGGAGTTCCCATCATGGCTCAGCGGGTTAAGAACCTGACTGGTGTCCATAAGGAGGTGGGTCCCATTCTTGGCCTCAGTCAGTGGGTTAAGGATCCAGCATTGCTGCAAGCTGCAGTGTAGGTTCAGATGTGGCTCGGACCCAATGTCACTGTGGCAGCTGTAGCTTCGATTCAACCCCTGGCCTGGGAACTTCCAAATGCCACACGTGCAGCCCTAAAAAGCAAAAAAAAAAAAAAAAAAAAAAAAAAAAAAAAAAAAAAAAAAAAAAAAAAAAAAAAAGTATGGTATATTTTACAATGAAATACTATAGTATTTAGAACCATCCAGAATCATGCTTTTTAAAAAAAAATTTTTTTAATTTGAGAAAATGCTTATAAGATTAAAAAACAAAATTATATATATCATATATATGTATGCATAAAATGATTAAATGACAAAGTTAATATCAAACTGTTATCAACAGTAAGTTTGGACAGTCAGAGGGAGTGATTTTACTTTCCTATTTATGTATTTCTGGATTTTTGAAGTTTGCTACCAAAAATATATAATATTTATGACACACTCATTCAATTTACATGTCCCTTGAGTTTGCCTTACTTTCATTCTCCCTTTGGAGTCAAGCATCTTTTTTTTTGTTTTTGGCTGTGCCCATGGCATGCAGAAGTCCCCAGGACAGAGATCAAGCCTGCACTACAGCAGTGACAACATGGGATCCTTTAAAAATATATAATATTTATGACATACTCATTCAATTTACATGTCCCTTGAGTTTGCCTTACTTTCATTCTCCCTTTGGAGTCAAGCATCTTTTTTTTTGTTTTTGGCTGTGCCCATGGCATGCAGAAGTCCCCAGGACAGAGATCAAGCCTGCACTACAGCAGTGACAACATGGGATCCTTTAAAAATATATAATATTTATGACATACTCATTCAATTTACACGTCCCTTGAGTTTGCCTTACTTTCATTCTCCCTTTGGAGTCAAGCATCTTTTTTTTTGTTTTTGGCTGTGCCCATGGCATGCAGAAGTCCCCAGGACAGAGATCAAGCCTGCACTACAGCAGTGACAACAGGGGATCCTTTAACCTTTAGGTTACCAGGGAACTCCTAGAGTCAAGTGTCTTAAAACATCAGTCTCTACTTGCTGGGCCCCACCCGTTCCTCAGATGAGCACAATCTGCCATTCATCTACCACTATGCCTGAACACTCACTGTCAAGGGCAATAAATACCTCCTAATGTTCACACAAATGTCCTTTTTTCCAGCACTTATCGGATTGGACTTCTCTCTCACACTGGATACTACTGATCTCCTTCTGCTCTAAATTCTCTCTTGCCTTCTGAGATGCTACAGCTACCTGACTGTACCTCATTGTGGAAAATCCAAAATTCAGAGTTTAGATAAATTTCATTTTGCTTATCAGTCCGCCATTTCTTCTCTCTATAAAAATCATAAAAGAACACTATGTGCCAAAAAATTTGACAACCTAGAAGAAATGGACAACTTTCTAGAGACTTACAGCCCACCAAAACTGAACCAAGAAAAAAACAGATCAACTTAAATGACTGATCACAAGAAATTGAATATGTAATGGAAACACTCTCTACAAATAAAAGCCTAGGACCAGATGGCTTCACAGGCGAATTCTACCAAACATACAAAGAGGAACTTACACCCATCCTCCTTAAATGTTTCCAAAAGATTGAAGAAGAAGGAACACTCCCAAAGACATTCTATGACATCACCATCACCCTAATACCAAAACCAGACAAAGATACTACCAAAAAAGAAAACTATAGGCCAATATCTTTGATGAACATAGATGCAAAAATTCTCAACAAAATTTTAGCTAACCGAATCCAACAACATGTAAAAAAGATCATACATCACAACCTAGTGGGATTCATTCCAGGTTCACAAAGATAGTTCAACATATGCAAATCAATCAATGTCATGCACCACATTAACAAAAGATAAGTTAAAAACCACATGGCCATCTCAATAGATGCAGAAAAAGCATTTGACAAAGTCAAACATCCATTCATGATAAAAAGTCCTGCCAAAGTGGGTATAGAGGGCACATACCTTAACACAATAAAAGCCATTTATGACAAAGCCACAGCAAATATAATACTCAATGGTGAAAAGCTGAAAGCCTTCCTACTAAAATCTGGAACAAGACAAGGATGCCCACTCTCACCACTGTTATTCAACATAGTATTGGAAGTCCTAGCCCAGTAATCAGACAAACAAAAGAAATAAAAGGTATCCAAATTGGAAAAGAAGAGGTAAAATTGTCACTGTATGCAGATGACATGATACTATATATAGAAAACCTTAAGGACTCAACCCAAAATCTACTCGAACTGATCAACAAATTCAGCAAAGTAGCAGGATACACGATAAACATTCAGAACCAGTCATATTTCCGTATACTAACAATGAAAGATTAGAAAAGGAATACAAAAATACGATACCTTTTAAAATTGCACCCTAAAAATTAAGTATCTGGGAAAAAACCTGACCAAGGAGGTGAAAGACATATGCGGAGAACTATAAAACATTAATCAAGGAAATTAAAGAGGATTCAAAGAAATGGAAAGATATTCCATTTTTCATGTGCTGCAAAAATTAATACTGTAAAAACAGCCATACTGCCCAAAGTAATCTGCAGATTCAAAGCAATCCCTATCAAATTACCCGTGACATTTTTCACAGAACCAAAACAAACAATTCAAAAATTTATATGGAACCAGAAAAGACCCAGAATTGCCAACGCAATCCTGAGGAACAAAAACCAAGCAAGAGGCATATCTCCCCCAGGCTTCAGGCAATATTATAAGGCCACAGTAATCAAGACGGTATGGTACTGGTACCAAAACAGAGATACTGTCCAACAGAACAGAATAGAGAACCCAGAAATAAACCCAAGTGCCTATGGTCAAGTAATCTTCAACAAAGAAGGAAAGAATATAAAATGGGTAAAAGTGGGAGTTCCCATTGTGGCTCAGCAGGAAGGATTCCGACTTGGAACCATGTGGTTGCCGGTTTGATCACTGGCCTGGCTTAGTGGGTTACAGATCCAGCATTGCTGTGAGCTGTGGTGTAGGTTGCAGACACGGCTTGGATCTGGCATTGCTGTGGCTGTGGCTGTGGCATAGGCAGGAAGCTGTAGCTCTGATTAGACCCCAGCCTAGGAACCTCCATATGCCGTGAGTGCAGTCCTAAAAAAAATAAAGTGAAATAAAACAGGAAAAAGACAGTCTTTTCAGTAGGTACAGCTGGGAAAACTGGACAGCTGCAATAAATCAACAGGGAACACACTTTCACACCATGTACAAAAATATACTCAAAATGACTTAAAGACTTAAACATAAGACAAGACACCATAAAACTCCTAGAAGAGAACATAGGCAAAAACATTCTCTGACATCAACCTTACAGTGTTTTCTCAGGTCAGTCTCCCAAGGCAACAGAAATAAAAGCAAAAATAAAGCAATGGGACCTAGTCAAACTGATGAATTTTTGCACAGCAAAGGAAACCACACACACACACACACACACACACACACACACACAAAACCCAAAAAGACAACTTACCAAATGAGAGAAAATAGTTTCAATTGATACAACTGACAAGGGCTTAATCTCTAAAATATACAGACAACTTATACAACTCAACAACAAAAAAGCCAACAACCGAATGGAAAAAATGGGCAAAACACCTGAATAGACATTTCTCCAAAGAAGACATACAGATGGCCAACAAGCACATGAAAAAATATTCAACATCACTGATGATTAGAGAAATGCAAATCAAAACTACTATGAGTTACCACCTCACACCAGTCAGAATGGCCATCATTAATAAGTCCAGAAACAACAAATGCTGAAGGGGATGTGGAAAAAAGGGAACCCTCCTACACACTGTCGGTGGGAATGTAAATTGGTATAACCACTATGAAAAACAGTATGGAAGTACCTTAGAAAACTAAATAAAGAAATACCATATGACCCAGCAATCCCATTCTTGGGCATATATCCAGACAAAGCTTTCCTTGAAAAAGACACATGTACACCCATATGTTCACTGCAGCACTATTCACAATAGCCAAGACATGGAAACAACCTAAATGTCCATCAACAGATGAATGGATTAAGAAGATGTGGTATATATACACAATGGAGCATTAGCCATAAAAAAGAACAAAATAATGCCATTTGCAGCAACATGGATGGAACCAGAGACTCTCATACTAAGTCAAGTAAGTCAAAAAGAGAAAGACAAATACCATATGATATCACTTATATCTGGATTCTAACATAGGGCACAAATAAACCTTTCCACAGAAAAAAAAATCATGGACATGGAGAACAGACTTGTGGTTACTAAGGGGAAGAAGGAGGGAGTGGAATGGACTGGGAATTTGGGGTTAATAGATGCAAACTATTACCTTTGGAATGGATAAGCAACGAGATTCTGCTGTATAGCACTGGGAACTATATCTAGTCACTTATGATGGAGTGTGATAATGTGAGAAAAAAATGTATACATGTATGTGTGACTGGGTCACCTTACTGTACAGTAGAAAGTTGACAGAACACTGTAAACCAGCTATGATGGAAAAAATAAAAATCATTAAAAAAAAAAAAGTTGGGCAACACCTTTGGCCACCATTTGAAAGAATCATTTCTCTGTTTCCTTTCTTTCTTTTTTTTTCTCTCTCTTTTGCTTTTTAGGGCCACACTCTCGGCATATGGAAGTTCCCAGGCTCGGGGTCAAAATAGGAGCTACAGCTTCTGTCCTACACCACAGCCACAGCAATACCGCATTCAAGCCTCGTCTTCGACACAACAGCTCATGGCAAAGACAGATCCCTGACCCACTGAGAAGGCCAGGGATTGAAACTGCATCCTCATGGATACTAGTCGGATTCGTTTCCACTGAGCCATGACAGGAACTCCCTGTTTCTTTTCCATTAGAAGTGGGATTGTTAAGAACTCTGAACTGGAAAGCATACAGGAGAATGAATTATACTGGGGAAAAAAAATGGCAAATACATAAACCACAGCAAGGAGCTTAGGTTTGGACAGCCAACCATCCCAGCAGCTCAGCAATTCATAGTCTCTCATTTTAAATAAGAACTAATCAAAGTTGTTTTCACATTAAAGGAAAAACAAAACAAGCGCTAATGGGAAATTTAAGATAATGTCTGTACGTGGTGAATTAGGTTCTTTAGAAAAATGGAGTGAATGATTCAGTTCTCAATGCAGACTATCTACTCTGGCAAGTGGAACAGCTAAACTTCTTTGTGCTTTTAAGTTTCCTTGGCATTTAGTATTATACGGAGTGCAATAAGAAGAGAGAAAATATATTAGTCACAACCGTCTCCACAGGTTGACCTTGGCACTATAGGAAATTTTGTTGAGTAACTTCATCCCTCTTGAAGGCATCTTCTACAAGTAAAGCCTCGGAAAATGCCATCTGGTAAAATAAAAACAAATAAAAACTAATCCAGCAAAGTAAAAACTAACTGGGCATCATTACTACCACTTTGAAATAAATGTAAATTTTATTTATCACCTCCAAAAGCGTAGAAACTGTAGTAAAAATTGACAACTTTTATTCCTATTGCCTAACCATGCAGTGAGTGCTCAATAAAGATTTACTGAATGAATGACTATGATTGTGATTTTGAACCGGGATATGTATGTAGTTGGACTGCAGGCACCTCCACTATGGCTTCATTTCTGTCTTTTAATTTTAAGTGAAGGAACTTGTAATTATATCCATTGCCTTACTTCTGAACAAAACCTAAATCAAAAGTTTCTGCCCGAGGCACTGGAGCTATTTACACATCTGGATTATGGAGATTTCTGGGGTAATGAGTACTGGAGTTGAGAAGCAAAAGTATCAAGTCAAAGTATAGGTTTCATTACAGATTTTCCTCAAGTCTAAGGGTCTTTTTTCATCTTATTTATTAACTTCCTACACATCCACCGCACTGATGTAGATGGCAAAAAAAAAAAAAAAAAAACATTAACAACTAGAAAATGAAAGGAAACTCAAATTTGTTGGATGCTCTATATAGGCATATAAGAGACAGCTGTAGAATACATTTTTCTTCTTTTCTCCAGTAATGAATCCTCTACTTTAGCTTGGCTCATAGCCAAAAAGTCTAAGACAATTCCCAGCCTCTCTAGAGGCCAGTTTTAACCACATAAGTTAAGTTCAAGTGCATGGGCATGGATGGAGGCAGAGTGACATGTGCAATTTCTAATTTATACCCTTAGAGATTTCATTTTTCACCTTCCTGCTGGTTGGAATGAAGATCTGGTAATTATTAACATCTTCAACCATGGGACAGAAGTATAAACCAGGAAAGGTCTAACAATTACACCCGACACTGTGGCACCAGAATATCAGCCCTGCCTGCATCTGCCTATTATAACCATTATCTTTGAGGCAATCAACTATCTTTTCTAAGTCATTGTTATTTTGAGACTCTGTTCCCAACACTAGAATGACGAACCATCCCAGAACTAAGGGTACTTCCAGGATGTGGGAAAGCTGGGACTGTTTCAGTGCTAAAACTGGGAAAGTCCTAGACAAACCAGAAGGGGCTGGTCACCCCACAGCTTGAAACTGATATCCCAACATAAAACTATCAATAAACAGCAGCTCTTGAAAATAGCTGTACTATGTATCTTCCCTGCATTGCAGGCTTTATGAGCATTATCTCATTTTATATGGAGACACGACACCAAGGTAAAAGTAGTTGTTTCCATTTACAGATAAGGAGAATAAGATTGAGAATAAGATTGTGATATAAAGTTATCTAGTATATTACAGAATTTCATATCCATTTTGAATCCACTTTCATCACACCATGGGATGAGAGGAAGAAAAAGCTGAAAAAAACATACTGTAACTGTAGGCAAATTGGATGAAAACTCAGCTTTATTGCTAGAGAGTTGTTAACACCCAGGTTTGAACATTTATTTTTTATATATAAGCAGCATCTTGTGTTCTGAAGTTCATTATGACTATCTATTTGCAAGGAGATCCCTAAATTCATGCTGGAATGCAAACACCTTAACAACAGGGTCTACTGTACAGCACAGGGAACTACATTCAGTATCCTGAGATAAATCATAATGGAAATGAATATTCAAAAAGAATGTATTTATATGTATAACTGAATCACTCTGCTATACGCAGAGATTGCACAATACTGTAAATCAACTATGTCAATAAAAAATGGGATATCACTTCAGAGTTATTAGAATGAACATTATATAATGAAAATGTTTTAAAAGAGAAGAAGAAATGGGAACACTCTGACTTGGGGAAGGAGATGGGGAGAGACAATTCAGAAAATTAAGGCCACCTGCTGTTGGTTAATAATTCCTGCCCACCCCCGCCAAAAAGTGGTGATTGGCAATAGTTTGGTGTCTTTAATTAATTGAGAGTGCAATTGGGGTGAAAACACTTTCAGTTGGCTGTTGGCAGTTAATAAAAAGAGGTAACTCAGATTTTCAATGTCTGCCACTTTGTCATATTAATGGTTTTGATTCATTCAGAAAAAAATGAAGATTTTTTCTTTATTTATTTATAAAAATTTATTTAGAAAAAATTTTCTTTATTAAAAAATTCGTTTGGAACTGCATGGCTAAACTACAGAATTACAAAATACCGAAGGCAATAAACCATTTGCAATATCATTCAGAAAATCTAGTTTTGGAGTTCCCTTCATGGCTCAACGGTTAACGAATCTGACTAAGAACCATGAGGTTGTGAGTTCGATCCCTGGCCTTGCTCAGTGGGTTAAGGATCTCGCGTTGCCGTGAGCTGTGCTGTAGGTTGCAGACGCGGCCTGGATCCTGCGTTGCTGTGGCGAAGGCTGGCAGCTACAGCTCCTGTTAGACCCCTAGCCTGGGAACCTCCATATGCCACGGGTGCGGCTCTAGATAAAGGCAAAAAGACAAAAAAAAAAAAAAAGAAAATCCAGTTTTGCACTTGGGACTCTGATGAGGGCCATGGGGAACACAAAGAAATATTTTTGCTGTCATCTGCTGTTGTTACTATTGTAGCATTCCAAGCTAGTTGCACTCACCACTTTCCTACACTGCCAGTATCTGTGGTTATCTCTTCCTAGTCATCTACACTACAGGTGGTGAAGCTGTAATGAGAAACTCGATCCTATTCCTTTATCAGTGATAGTGTGCCCAGGTCCACCTGGGATATTTCTCTGACATCATCATGTAGGAAGGTAAAATAAAAAGAAGAAAAACAAAGAGGAAAGCAAGCTACGATAATATGGGTACCAAAAGATATTACACTCAGTACCTAGTATATAATACGTATCCAGTTACTGATCAATGATGGCAATTAAATTTAAGTATATTAAACACAAATTTAATCATCTAATGAAATCGTTCTCAAGTGTTCGTGTCCAAAAGAAACAACCAATGTGCTAACTAGACGTGCAGAATCCAGTCTTTTCAACACACCAGCTATTATAAATTTGCAAATCAACAACGGTAAGAAGCAGCTGGAGAATTTGGTGCAATTCAGCCACCAGATTGAG
Organism: Catagonus wagneri; assembly: GCA_004024745.2. Lineage (NCBI taxonomy): Eukaryota > Metazoa > Chordata > Mammalia > Artiodactyla > Tayassuidae > Catagonus > Catagonus wagneri. The sequence continues at coordinate 1,367,825 of PVHT020000256.1, read as the reverse complement.
AGACAAGGATCTCATACTTAAGTCTTATGTGTAATAGGAGAAACTCAAGTGATGCTTTGGGTGTGTGGACTTGAAATGTAAAGACCTGATAAAGCTCAGTTGCTCTGGGGATTCAGAAAAGGACAGTGCCCAGCCCCAGGTCCTAAGGAACTCCGAATAAACAAATAAATAATCCCCAAATATCTGTAAATATCCTGTGACAAAGTACTTGCAATCTCTCATGAGCACATGGATACAGTAATTTATAAGGACATGACAGTGTCTTTCAATTCTCATTTGGTTTAATATCACATATTCTTTCCCATTATGTCTAAATTACATAAATTATAAGATACTTTGAAATATTAGTGCATTAGTAAGGTATTATCAATGTCACCGTGGAAAGACAATTTAAATAAATGTCAATGCATATTTAAAATGTTGGTGTTTTGGATATGTGTCTTTTTGGGGTAACCTAAAATTGTCTTTTCAGGTGGATCACATTTCAAGCTGTTTATAGTATGATAATATTTTCAGTGACCTTATCCCTATAACTAAAGAAAAAAAATACATACATACATATATAAGTACGTATGTGTGTATATATATATGTGTGTGTGTATATATATGTGTGTATATATATATATTTATGGTGTGCATCTCTAGGAGCCTAAATCCAGAGCTTTTGTAATTTAAGCCAAGTCATTCAATTTCTCTGCACCTCCTTTTCTTCACATACTAGGTAAGGATATTAAATTACATGGTCCCAAAGATCACTTACAACTCTAAAGCTTACTGAAAAATGTGATTAAGAATAGTTTTAATGAGACTGATATGACTGGGTTCATAAAAGCAATTAAGACCAGATCAATGGATGCTCAGAAAAAAAAAAAAGTGAAGAAAAATGAAATTCACCCAGATTCTAAACTATTTGTTCTAGAGAGTATTTACTGTAAGACCAATTTCATAGGGATACTGTGAAAATGCAATTTTGATTCAGTATGTCCGGTATGAGCCTCAAATTATTTATTACTAACAAGCTCTCCTTGATGCAGGACATTGCAGATGCATGCACTGCACTTTGGGGAGCAAAGATTTAGGGTAAAGCCTGGCGGCAGAACGAAGAGTAATGAAACATAGTCAATAATGTTGTCAAACAGCCAACAATACCAATAACCTATAGGAAAGCAAATGATTTTTTAACCACACATACACAAAAGTCAATCTGCTTAATGGAAGGACCTAATGGACCTAATATACAATTATTTTTAAGAAACTGATATGTGGTAGATGAGCCCACCTTGAACAGATTGCTACACTCCAGTGGCTCTCAACTCTACCTGCTCATTATAATAACCTGGGTAACCTGTGACATGTGGCGATAAGTAAAAACCTGCTGGCCCCAATCTGGATCAATTAACTCAAAATTCCTAAAGATAAGGCCTACGTCTTAATATTTTTTGTTTTCTTTTTAATGTTCCAAAGGTGATTATGATTAGTATTTTTTGTTTTCTTTTTAATGTTCCCAAGGTGTACCATTGGGCTACACGTACACAAAGTCACAGCAAAATACACAAAAGAAATACACAAAAGTAAACTAATCCCACTCACTTTTTATTGTTGACTTCTAATAAATTAAGGAGTGTGTGTGTGTGTGTGTGTGTGCGCACACGCGCGTGTTTGTTGGCAGAACTAAGACTACTTGAATACCCCTAAACAACCAATTAGCAAGTAAAAAACAATATCATGAATTTAGGTTATAAAAACTAACCAGGAAAGTATTAACCAGGAAATATTTGGAAATTTATAATGAATTCTCCTTTTGTTGCTAAAATTATTAGAAGTTATTTCATCACCTGAGAAAACTGGAACCTATTATATTTAGTCAGTGGTTCTCAAACTGGCGCATGCATCAGTCACCTGAGGAACTTGTTATTAACAAAAAACTGTTAGGCCTGTTCTCAGGTTCTGAATCTATAGATCTGGGACGGGTCCAAGAATCTGCATACCTGACACATTCCTAGGTGATGATGCTGCTGGTCCAGGGGCCATTTTGAAAATCACTGATAGAGAGAAAAAAAAATGTGCAATTTCTAAAAATGCAATTTTACAGATACAGATAGAGATGTGTGGGCTTCTTTTTCTTCACCTCAAGACCAGCTTGGTACCAGTTATCTCCATGCTTACTGCATCATGTGAACAACATTCGGCAAACAATAAGGAAACTCTTTGTTTTGATTCTGATCTCATCCTTAAACAAATGAGAAAAGTTTTAGAAATCATACAGCTTAGTTTGTATGAGGCCTTAAGTTTGACAACTTTCTTTTTCTTTAAAAAAAAAGCTTTCCCAAAAAAACTGATGTTAATGTTTTAAAATGCTTCATTAGGCCTCTTAAAACTCTCTTTCACTGGGATTTTAATTAACAGAATACCACAGTGAATGTGGAAGAAATCCAGATCAAATGTTCATCTTCTACTGCAATGGGACAAAATCACATTTAAGGGAAACGGCTTTTCAAATACATCATCACTCAGAGAATCTTAAGGCTTCAGAAACTTACTAGGATCACAAAAGATCATAGGATTGATTCTCGTACTTATTAGGAGATAACCTTTCTTTAATATCAGTAGTTTAAGTGGATTTTTAACATCATCTACATTAACGTTAGTAAAAGTCACAAAATAAATCCCCACGTGATATCTAAAACCTGTTTTGGGACCCAAAATATCTGCCTAAATATAACCAAAATCAAATTAAAAAAAAATTCTGGATATTTCCTTACTTAATTCTTTGCAAGTCCCAGAGAATAAATAAATAACAAACTCCACTGCTGTCTCATAAAATGCTAATAAAGTCACAAACAGAAGGCTGTTACGGAAGGTTAGACAAAACAGCAAAGTTATATTACATTCCCTAGAGGAAGATTTTGGCAGGTTCTACAGAAAGACAGAATGCATCTCCCTATGCATACTCCCTTATTAACAAGTAAAAGTGTAGTTTTGTGGCTTCTAAGCATCTAGGATTATACCTGATATTCAGCACAATGAAGCAAGTCCAGAGAAGTCTTTTGATTTATCATTGCCATTATTAATAGTCTTGCAAACATAATATAAATATACCTAAACATTGCTATTTAACATATTTGTTATGAAATGGTACCAAATATTTTTTAAAATATGTATTTTCATATTTTGTGAAGTAAATCAGAGTCTCATTTTAAAAACTCAAGAAGACTAAGTTTAAACCCTCTCATTCATATTGAAAAGGACAACATCTCTAGGGAGTCACTACCAAGCATCCCTGGGCTGGTTCATAGTTACTCACTGGCAGAGTCGGAACTACACCCAGGTTTCCTGGGTCCTAATCCAGTATCTCTTACCTGTACCATATAGACTTTTCAAAGTTGCCACAGCCAAACGTCAGATAATAGACTCTTTCTTGCACTCTGGGATATACAAATCAAATCAGCAGTCTTTGAAAAGTCTTAGTAATAACGTTCCATCACTTTTATACGTAACATCTTTAAGTTTTATACTCGATTTAAAAAATCACCGTGTATTTTGGCTCTAAGGCAGAAAAGTTGTGTCATATAATAGGCTGCTTGTGAATGAATGACTGAATTAATTCCTACATGTTACAGATGCTTACTATACAAATCTCCAGGAATTCAACATGCCTGGTTTCAAATGTTTCCCCTTCAATGCCCTTGTGAGCAAAGTAGGAATAGGAGTAGGAATGCATTGACATGGTATCAAAATGATGAGCTGAATTATATTTACTGGTAAAAATAACAATAAGAAAGCATAAAGCACTTAGGGCCCATATACAGGATGATTTGAATAAAATGACCAGATCCTACTCTAGTGATGGGCAGACTCCACACTCCCACACGCTCACCTCCACCCACATCTTTACCTCAACAATGTGTAAGCCAATCCCTGGGATCTCTCCTCTGAACTCCCCACTAAAGGCAGGGACATTATCTCCAGAAAGGCAGACAAATATAAGAGGAGAAAAAGAGTGGGACGGCAAAGAGATGGAGCAGGATGGACAGAGGACCTTGTTTCTGTGTATTCTGCATTGTTCAGAAATTTGATCAAAAAGTGTATTCTAAAGCACATGTTCAAATAAAGTCTAATTGACCAAAATGGGCTACCTCTCAATGCTCTTAAAAATTATTTAAAACTGGCAAATAATATACAAGTACCACACACTAAGTGATTGGACCCCAGATAGTCCCACTCCTGGGCATATATCAGGATAAAATTACAATTCAAAATGATACATGCACCCGTATGTTCATAGCAGCACTATTCGCAACAGCCAAGACACAGAAGCAACCTAAATATCCATTAATGGATGAATGGATTAAGAAGATGTAGTACGTATACACAACAGACTACTACTCAGCCATAAAAAAGAACAAAAGAATGCCATTTGCAGCAACATGGATGAAACCAGAGGGTCTCATACTAAGTGAAGTAAGTCAGAAGAGAAAGATAAATACCACATGATATCACTTATATGTGGTATCTAAAATGTGGCACAAATGGACATAGCTACAAAACAGAAACAGAGTCACAAACATGGAGAACAGAGTTGTGTTTGCCAAGGGGAAGGGAGAGGGAGTAGAAGGGACTGGGAATTGGGATTAGTAGATGCCAACTACCACATTTAGAATGGATAAACAATGAGTTCCTACTCTACAGTAGAGGAAACTATACCCAGTCTCCTGGGATAGAACATGATATAAGATGAGAAAAAAAATGTATATATTTGCACAACTGGGTCATTTTGCTGTACAGCAGAAATTGGCACAACACTATAAATCAACTACACTTTAAATTTAAATAAATGAAAAAAAAACAAAACTGGCAAATAACATTCAGGCATCACTTCTTATTAACAGTTTTACCCAATCTGTTAATTTCCCTCTTTTTTCTGCTGAAGATATTTCATAAAATCTATTCTTATTCCTATTCCTACTCCTACTGCCCTGCCCAGAAGAATATGTAAAAGGAGAGACATTCTGAACCAGAGAACTTTGCCAATTACAAAAGGAGGAAATAAGCTCAGAAGAGAGAAAAGAACTCTGCCTGGGTCTGTGCTTTCACTTAATTGACATAAAAAGTGTCATGTGGGGGGGGGGTGAGGCAGGAGAGGGAACAATCTGAATGCTTCCTAATATGTGATGTGTGATCATTTTCTTTTCTCCAACTACTGTTTCTTGACATCAGACATAACAAATATAAACACAAATTAAAGACTAAATACACTTAATTATCTGTCATTACTTTCTTTATTAGTTTTTCCTAAACTTAGCTGTGAATGTACTTCTATCCATTAGAAGCTCTAGGGAAATTTTAAAAGAAAAAGCTACTAAACCATTACAAATTTTGTAATGAAGAATTCAAAGACCTTTCTACAAACATTTTTTTATTGTTGTTGTAACTAAATGATACAGCAGTCTATATGGAACATTTCATTTAAAAATTAAGTAAGAGAATATTTCAAGTTTGAATGATGCCGTTTGGGGGGGAAAAAAGGAAAAAAGCATCAGTATACATACAGAATTTTAGGGAATTTACCTCCTTTACTGCTTTATGAGTCACTTAAGGTATCATTCAAAAACATTTAAGTATCTTATCTCTGATTAGTATGTTTGTCCACGGCCTTATGCGGAAACTAAGAGCAAAAGTCTACCTTCTAAGGGCGCATATTCTTCTTAAAGGGAGAATTCACATAACCAAGTGTTCAAATATCATGAACGCTTGTAGAAATGAAAGTCAGAGAAAGTAGAAGAGACTAGGAAGCAACAGTCTGAGGTGGGACCTGAGTGTGAAACAATGAAGGATAAGAATTTGAAAGCACAGAGGAAAAAAAGCGGGAGAGTTCAGGTGGGGGGTATCCTGCAGCAAATGCCTAGACAGACAAATGGGACCCATTAAATGGAATCCTGCTTGGGAGTAGGAAGAAGAAAATAACGGTGATCAGAAGGCAGCCGGGTTAACAGAGAGCCCTGAGAGCCAGGACTTCCATGTGAAAATGAACGTCCAGGAGCCCAAGTGCAAACAACAAATCCCCTGCAGACCGTCATGGTGACTTGAGATTTCTGCCTTCCTACGTCATGGCTTTTAAGACGTTGACTACTTACTGGGCAATGTTCAGAGGATAAAATGATAGAATGTATGAGTAAGCGATTTGCAAACTCCAAAAATGCTGTATGAAGGTAACATTTTACTATTGTTCAAAGGAACTGGATATTTCCAACCTAAAGCTAGTGTCAAAGACTGGTGGTAACTACATTTTCCCACCACCACTCTTAGTAAACCTCAGCCCTGAACCAGCATTCTTTCTTTTGGATATTGAGGATCATAGGTATTTGTTTTAATTAAACTCATCCTCAGATCAATACTAGGGTTTCCTGCTATGATGCACCAGGTTCACACAAAGCCCACCCAGGCCACTGAAATACTTGACCTTTTCCTGTTTTTTTTTTCCCCTTCTACTACTGTTTTTCCTTTCCCACTCTCCATCTTGTTCTAATTCCCTGTTTCTTATTTACTTCTCCTTCTGGTTTCCCTTACTCTCACTTTAGCTCTGTTAAGACATATCGTCACAAATGTCCCCGAAGTATTTTCAACCCCCTCCAAAAAGTCACCGATTAGCATTAATATTCCTTACAATAGTTTCACCCTTGACCTTTCCCACAAATTTCACTGCACCCCCCCTTTCTAAAGAGACAGGCAAACCTGTTTGACTAGTTTTCCTCTAAACAGTGCTCTCCTGATTGGCTGGTGAGTACAAATGAACCCCAGGTACAGCAGCACAAATGCAAAGGCTATGTAAAGCACGTGGCCTTCTTTGGAATAAGCCAGAGAGAAGGGCCTGTCCCCCCAGTCTCAGAGCAGCTCTCAAAGTGGGAAGGTCACACGACTGGAGGGCTCATTCCATTACTAGTTAATTAAAAGAAAATCAGATGCTTCCTGTCAATGCTTTCTCTTGTGAATAAGGGATGTTACAATGCAGATGATGTCTAGAATCAGATAAAGCCTTTATGTCCCAAGTTTAAGATGTTTAAGACGGTAGATACCGCTATATTTACAACATGGTACAAAGATGTGCCTAAGATTTCTGATTGTTGTTGTGTGTGTTTGCCTAACTCCATTAGTAAAATTTGAATTTTCAAAAGAGATAAACCAAAATGGGATTCCTTTTATAGAAAGATGTATTCTTAGATTGCTTTAAGTAGCAAAGTCTCTGGGTACATTTAAAATATGATATGCTTTAAAATCACTGTTCCTATTTTTCTGGACTGTCAACTATTTCAAACACATGGAGTACTATAAAGAATTAATATAAAAAACATCTATATACCCATCACCTACATTTTAAAAGAGTTGAAATGTTGCTTTATTTTCAAGTGTTTTGAAAATTTTATATTCTATAAATATGATTCAATTTATAAAAACTAAACTTTATACAGCTTTTCAAGACCATATTATAAAAAAATCTGTACTCTTGATTCTACCTTTTACAATTTTGCTTTAAATCCATGGGAACATATTGTTTAAATGAAAACATCTCACTTGGAGGAAAGTCAGTCCCATGGTTATTATTAAAGCAAGTTACAGCCAATACAATAGCAAAAAAAAAAAAAAACCTCGGTGTCTTAAAAATATTTCAAGTATTAAATGTTTTTAAAACAGAATTGAAAACTGCAAAAAATTTTACACAAATGTTTGTATTCATATTCCCAAGTTAGGCAAATATTTATTAAATCAGTAATAATGTTAAAGTGAACTGGAATACCTGTGGATGCATTTCGATTATCTAAATCAATTCAAGGGAAATTATGCCTCCAATATAGTGACTGTTTCCATTATTCATAATTCAGACAAACAGCACAAAGCTAACAGCAAAAAACACAGTATCTCCGATATGTTCCTAACTACACATTCTTTCTATCTAATTCAAACAGTTTAATACTTACATAAATTTCCAGCCAGAGAATATGGCTATACTACATACCTTACCATTCACAAAGCCAAAGGTTCTGTTTTATTTGGGATCTGCACTCCCAACGCTGACCTTACATCTAAGTCAGTTTCACTGTGGCATCTGTCATCTCTGTAAGAGAGTCCTGAGCAGGACAATATAGTCTAAAACCGAGTTGGTGCATATGCAACGTGGTACTGTCAGAAGTCCTAAATTGAAAGTCACCTACACAAAACACTGTGCTTTGCAAGAGTGAGACCATACACTGTGAGGGATTTAGCTCAAGAGACTGAAACTCAACTCCAAAGTTGAACGGTCCTAGTAACAAAAAGTATAGCTAGAGAACTTCCAGGAAAGAACATCACCAAAGATTTAAAACTACATATACAATGGACTTCAGCACACCTTAAAAATACTAAACATCTAATTTCATTTTACTCAAAAGACAGTTATTGGATGTCCTTAAAACTAAGTACCACTTTGCATGCTATATAAACAAATGGTAAGTGGTAAATACTGAAACAGAGTTACTAATTTGAACTAAAGGGACTAATAAATATTTATAACCAATTAATCATCAAGATGCCTAACAACCAATTAGGAAACATTATGCACTATGTTCAATTGTTGATTGGTTCCAAAACCAGTTCATATATGTAAATATTTTTTTCAAATACCTACTAATTACAGGGTAAAAAATTCATATACATATATTAAAATAGAAATCTATGAGTTCCCTGGGGGCTCAGTGGGTTAAGGATCCTGCTTGTTGCTGCTGTGGCTTGGACTCAATTCTTGGCAGGACACTTCTGCATGCTACGAGTATAGACAAAAAATAAAATAAAATAAGGAAATCTAATTTTAAAAGTTTATCTCTAACACAAAGTATTACTTTATCCAAATAGAGAAAATACTAAGGCAAAAAGTAGGTATTTTAAAATACTACTATCGTCGGCTTAATTTTTTAAGACAATACTTCCCCTATTACGCAGTTTAATACTTGGTTTCCATAGTTGATTTTTAAGACCCCTTAAGATATGGAAGTACTTTCTGAATCAAACATGAAATTATATTTTACTTAGTTTCAATATCTAGCTTGTTTTGGTTGTTTTTGTTTATAGTTCTTTCAAAATGAATAATCTTGCCCTTTATTATCCAAGAAACTAGAACTCAAACAGAAGAAACTTTAAATAAGACATTAAGAATGCCTATGATTTTATTAACAGACGCTTTTAAAAAGCAACAAGGATGCTATGGACCCTCCAAGGCTCCATAGCATGGCTTGCCCCGAGGAAGCTAACATCTCCCCAGGTGCAATCCCCCCTTTCTTCAAGGAATATGTCCCAATGGCTCTCTGGTCCCTTCGAAATTTTCAGTTGCCTCTGTTGTACTGGATTCCTCCTCAAAAGCTATAAATATGATCAAGTTTCCATCTCAAGCATAAATTTTAATCACTTTCCCTAAACTCCGAGAGCAAGTACACTGATAACATTGGTGTCTATAGACCTCCTAATCACCAAATCCAAGTTCTGCTCATCAAGGAGGACTTACTGAACGCAAACCAGTAAACTTCCAGCCACTGAACTTGACAGATTTTATTTCATGTGATCTTTTTACAGTGGTCCTAGGAAATCACACTTTGATCCTCATTACGTAAATGAGGAATGGGAACTAAATTCTGAGTTCAAAGTCACAGAGCTGTCAGGGGCAAAACCAGAACTGTTTCACACTCCTCATTTTAGTTCTTAGCCTCTCACTTCTTGAAATTTTTTTCTCCTTCAGCTACTGAAAGCTACTGTGCTCTAATTTTCCTCCGTCTTACACTCTCTGCCTTCTCATTTTTTACTGCTCCCTATTTCTCCACCCGACTCTGATTTTAGGATCTCCCCAGGCCGCTATTTCCCTCTTAATCTTCGAACCTACCCTAGAAGATCCACTGACTTGCTTTTATTATTTATTTTGCAACCACCTATATACTGAAAACAGCTAAAGCAGTCCATCCATCCACCCATCCACCCATCCATCCTTCCATCCATTTATCTACCAACCTATCTAGTCCAGACCTCTCAGCTCATAACTTCTGCACCAGGATCCACTGGACACTCATCTCCAGTTGGATATTCTATGAGCATTTCATATTCCACACGTTCAAAACTGAACTCTTTCATCCCTGCTCCTCAAATCTGCATCTCCCTTAAAGCCCCTACTCCATCCTCCCATAACACCCACCACCTAACCAGTCACCTCTCCTTGACATTCTACCACCTTCACATCTGTGTGAGGAAACCCTTTTCTTCGTTTCACTACCACCACTTTGGTATAAGATTCTGAACTGCTCTTAACAAGATCACCCCAATAGCTTCTAACCTGTTATTCCTGTCTCACATCTCAGAGCCATCCTTCCTGTCTGCTATGAAATCTTTCTTCTCATCCATCATACCACTCTTGTTTAAAACAACCTTGAAGAGAAAATGGTCTTGGGATGGCAAACAGCCCACTATGATCTTGCCCATTTCTACACTGACTTCTCCGTTGTCACTTTCTCTATGAAGCCTCTCTAGTTTTCTGTCCCATGTGGAACTGGCCACTTCCAAATGTTCAGGGCACTCTGGATATCACAATCACAGCCCTTACATAAAGTATAACACCATATTTCACTTACTGAAGCAAACTTGTTTTCTTTCTTTTTCTTTTCTTTTTTTTTTTTTTTGCAGGGGGGGCAGGCATACCTGTGGCATGTGGAAGTTCCCAGGCTATGGGTCAAAGCTGAGCTGTAGCTGCTGGCCTACACCACACCCACAGCAATGCCAGATTCAAGCCGCATCTGTGACCTACACCACAGCTCATGGCAACGCTGGATCCTTAACCCTTTAGCAAGGCCAGATTGAACCACAGCCTCGTGGATACTAGTCGGGTTCGTTACCACTGAGCCACAATGGGAACACTGAAGCAAATTTGTTTTCTAAATCCTCTTAAACCCAGAGCCCTCCCATAGTCTTAAGTGCCTGCACATCCTACAAGAGCACAGTGCCCAACCCAATGCATAGTATGCCTTTGAAAAACATTTGCTGAATAAAAGATGTCTGTGAAATGCCTTAGATTAGGAAGACATGATTACCACTGTTTTCAAGACTAAATTAAACAACTTTATTCAAATTCATTTGATTATGCGGCTCCTCCATAGGTAGGTATGCAAAATAATATTGAAATGATTCACCTAGCTTCAAGAATGGGCATCAGGATTATCAAATAACACTTCTTATTCCTAGCGTCCAATGTAGAGAAATACTGCCAACATTACATACAACTAGTCAATTTCAGTGGCAGAAAGCAGGAGATAAAATATCATCATATAGGTAGTCTTAAACAAAGACACCCTGGGGCCACCATAAGAAAAGTAAACTTCTTAAAAACCTGTCTCAACTTCTCAGAAAAGCAAAGATTTTCCAGAAGACTGAACGCCTGAAATTAAAAGAATAAATTCTAAAAGTCTTATATACAAAATTTTCTATTAAAAAACACATTAAAACTACTTATATAGAAGTTACGCTTCTAGGAACCTCAGTCACTTAGCTCACTATCTAGCCCAGAAACAAAGGATGAGAACAGTTAGTATCTGTCACAAAGTACACAGGCTTTATCCTAGAGCAACAGCCCACATCATTTCAGGAAAAAAAAAAAGATAGCAGACAATACAGCAGCAGGGTCGATCACAGTCTGACAGCAGCAGAAAGTGATAGCTGATAACAGAAAGAGGACCCCGAAAAACCATAAAAAGAAGAATAGTACTTCTGTCTCCTTTCTAGTATTTCAACTGGGCAGGCTGAGACCATTTTACTATAAACAAAAACAGCTCTATGTACCTCAAGGAATAGCACTATTCAATTCTTTATGAATTCATGTTCATAGAGACAATCCAACAAAAAAATTAACTTACATCCTGGGGAGAAAGTTAAAGTGCAACAATTAGAAATTGCTTATTTTTTTAACAGCTAAATTTTTAAAGTTTCAGTAATTAATGCTGTGATGGGTCAGCTATTTAGAAAAAGTGCTTATGTAAATAAGTAACAACCCAGATGGTATCAAATAAATGAGATATTATTATATACTGCAAAAGTTCTTACTCTCCTGGTGTACTTTACAAATCTACAGTGAATGAAACAGCATCAAGTCAATATTATCTGATAAATGAGCACATAACTTTGAAAAGGAGTTTGAGATCTGAGTGTGTGGTTATTTTCTTCCTCTGCTGTCAATATTTACATGGTAATTAACTTATTAATTATTCATAACATACTATGAAATGTTTTAAGTAATTTAGATCAAATTTGAACTGTCAAACTCTTTACAGACAGAAAAAGATTTTATGAAAAACAAAGTCTGTTACAAATATTTGTTTACTCTGTTGGTTTAGTTATCCTAATGTGTGTACCAGGCATTAATCAACAAGTATAAAGCTCTGGAAATTTTAGATTTAAAAAGAGTTTGGATCTCTATAGTAGTATTACCTAGAGAAGGTCACAAATACAGTTTTTACTTAGTTTTATATCCAAGCTACTAATACACCACAATTAAATGCCAGAGCACAATGCTTCACTGTAGTTTTTACCTTTTTTTTTTTTTTTTTTTTTTTTGCTTTTTAGGGCTGCACTGGGGGTTTCCAGGCTAAGAATCAAATCAGAACTGCAGCTCTCAGCCTGCAGACCTTCACTACAGCCAAAGCTAGATCCTCAACCCACTGATCTGGGCCAGGGATAGAACTAACATCCTCATGGATACTAGTTGGGTTTGTTTCCACTGAGCCACAGAAGGAACTCCCTGTAGTTTTAAAACATTTCTATAGTACTAAATCATACAACACAAGATGTCAAGTTTACCTTGTGGGTGGTAGGCAAATCAAATATACTTGAGTATTTCCTGCTGGAATTATCTAAAATAGTGGTTGAACAGAGACACTGCAAAAGCAAAACCTCAAACTGCCAGGGGATAGTTTCTATAGGAGAAAACCAAATTCACTGTTCCTCTTTGAGACAGAAAAAACACAGGCTGATTTGTAATTTAATTCAATCAACACAAAGTTCTGGACTCACTATGTGAATGACTCTCCAATTAATTGAAAAATCTCCAAGGAATAAAGTGTGATTACTCCTAAAACTACTAAAATGCCAATCAAAAAGCACTTTCTATCCTTCTTTCAAGTAGCATTTTTTTCCTAGGGACTAGTGGAAAGAAAGCACACCACTTACTCCAATTCTAAGTGGAGGTCTTTTTTTTTTTTTTTAAATATGAAATTATCAGAAATAGAAACAGCGCACTTGGCATCTAGCCAAACTGACACACCTTCATGTCATTAATCTTGAAAAACTCATTATACAAGGTGACAGCCTGTGGGACCTTAAGGTTTGTAGAGTAGTGGTTTATTTGCCTTTTCTGAGTGGAACCCACCTGAAACAGAAAGGTTGTCTATTCCTAACACTGGTACATAATGGAGGTGACTCAGGGTCATTCCTGGTTAAGAATGCCACCGACTCCTTCCCCTTGTGATCCGCCCTCTCTCTCTCTCTCTGGCGAGCCAGTTAACACAATCTAGTCTTCGGAGTCAGTTTGCCCGTGAACACTCAAAAGTTCTCTCAATCCCACCTCCTCCCCACCTCTGCCCGATGCTTTAAGATGATAGGAAACATAGGTAGAGGTACAGAGGTGGTCTTTCGCCAAGGAAGTGCTGCAGAGCAGCACGTTCTCTGTACTCAACTTCATAAACCTTCAATTAAACCAGCGATTTTACACAAACAAACTGGGTAACCCCCTCGCCACCCGTCATTGCCCTTTTGCCCGGTCGCGCTGCATATACTTGCGCACTCCGATACAGTTTGTCTCATACAACTTCAAACCACGAATCCCACGGCCCTTTGTCGCTCCTCCAGCCCGTGGAAGGCGCCCTACTTCCTACAGAGCGTCCTTCCCTCATCTCCCCTCTAATCCCCACAGGATTCTCTAAAGGAAAGGCACGCCATATGGTTCCCCCATCAGCGCGGGGACTCTGCCACTACTGTCCATTTCCGAGGTTTCATGGACATGCTGGCCTTGAAAGATCCCCATGCGTGTGCAGCCCCAAGACGTCCCCTAACCCCACCCAGGTCTAGTTCCCCTTCAGGGAGAGGACCCAGGAGAGAGTTGGAGAGTTCCCGAAGCACCTCCCGGTTCCCCATCCCTGTTGGGCAGCGGGCTCCCGCCTTGGAGTCCCGCGGTGCCAACCCCTCCAGGGTCAAGTGCAACGTCCTCGGATCCCTCAAGGGTTATGCCCTCTCTCCACCTGCAGGCAAGAGGACCCTCAAACGGGTGCCATATGGGAGGGAAATGAGTGCGGGCGCGATCCCAGCAGCCTGGAAAAGATCTTTACAACCTCGACCCCACATTCTAGTCTTTCTCCCCACCCACCCCATTCCCTAACTCCCTCAGCCCAACCCCGTCTGCACTTTCTGATCCCTACCCTCCGCCCCTGGATCGCAGTCATTCGCCGAGCACTCACCTCCGAGAGCAAACAACGCCCCTCTCCTTTTGTCAGCCCGCCCCCCTTCCGCCCGCTGGAACGGCGTGGTTTCTCTGTTTACCTCGGCTCTTGGCTGCTGCGCGTGAGTTTAAGCGTGTCTCCACCGCGTAATTGTATCCGGGGACAGAAGGGACCCGTGTTTGTGCGCTGGATCAGGTGTCGCCGCCTTCGGTGGTTTGGGGTCTTAAGAGAAGCTGCGGAGTTAATGTGTTAGCTTAGGATGGACTCTCTGGGCTCACAATTGATGGCAAAGCTTTAACCGTGACCTCCTTCGGATCCGCGGCGCGTCTGCTCCTCTGCTGCTCCCCGCAGGCGGCTGGGCTCCCCCAGCCGCGCCCCGCCCCGCGAGCGGCTTGCTGAGCAAGAGCGCTCCCCTCTGCTCCCGCGCCTGGCTCAGCGGGGCACTAAGCGGGCCGCCCAGCTCTCAGCCTCGCATCACACGCCCGGGGCTGCGAGCGCCTCCTGCTCCTTCGGCTGGGGCATGGATGCGGACGCGCCTTCGTGCCACGCGCTCGCAGGCTGAGCGAGGGGTAGAATCCTGGGACTGGGATGCTCGCGGGCGGAGCGGCGGTCTCGGGCAGGCTGGGACGCTGAGCCCTCTGGTGCTGGAGCTGGGAACCCTGGGACAGGCACGTGGCCCCGCCCCCTGTTCCCCCTGAGAGGCTTGCCCCTGTGCCCTCTCCGCCACCTTCCGTCTGGTCCCGGTGCCCGCCTTTTTTTTTCATCACACCAACGCTGCGCAAATCTGCGTGGTGTGGTGGTTGTGCGCCTTCTCTACTTCCCCCAACCCATTAAAAAGTTGAACTTGGATGGAGGAGAAACGAGAAGCAAAGGTAGGGGTGGCCCTTAGGTGATATGCCACCTGCCTTGTAAATTGGAAAGCTTTAGAAAACACGAGTTTGGGGATACCGGAAAAAGGAAATTGGGCTGACGGGCTCATTGCATCTTTCCTCGCAGGCTCCTGCTGAAAGGGCCATTTATGCTTTACTTCGTTGAGTCTGTGGCGACTTTATCCTGACTAATCTGTGTTTGCCAGTAGCAGATCCTTGCCAAGTTGCCGTCTGGGCCAGGAAGCAACTTTGTGTATCCAGGCCTGCTGGAGCAGCTTTCCTGTGGCGCCTGAGACCTGAGAGGCAAAAAGCCTTTAAGAGTCTGACCACCTTTGCTAGCTAGCTTCCTGGGAACCATGAAAACCTAATATCGTTGTTCGCTTTTTCTTTCGGCATCACCAGCAATGTATTAAATGTCATATTTAAATGTAAATATACATATATACACACGACATGAGCAGAATCATGTTCCAGCTTTCAGAAAAGCAAAAAATATGTCCGGTGTGAGCTCCAGAAGCTAGATGCCGCCACTGCACATAAACGTTATATGGTTAAACACTGGAAACCAAAAAATGGTAACTCAGGCCTTTCCTTGATCCAAACCGATTTTTAGAAATAGATTAGGACTTTGTGCCCTTAGAAGATGGAAATTACGTTTTGGTTGTCTGTAGTATTACTTAATGATAAATGGGGGAAAACTAATATACACTGTTTTTTGTTTGTGTTTAATACGTGCAGTATCCAAAGTCCATACACTAAGAAATGTTCACTGGTAGACTTACAAATGTGGATTTCAAGAAAGAATGTGCTTACCTGCTTTGCACATTAGAAATTGTAAATACTGTGAAAAATAGAGGGAATTTTTTTCAGCTTTTTGTACCTGACTTAAGGAGATTACTGTCCCCTATATTTTTTAATTTCAATAGAAAAACCTAAAACATAAACACGTAATAACTGGACATAAGAGAATATAGCATTTACTTCAAAAACTGTTCTCTCGAGTGTCAAGCTTCAAGCAATTGTTCGAGCAACTGCAAGCTATTTTTTGGATAATGCACTTGTAAACTGGTTACAAAAACGACTGTTAGGAATTAAGCAAAAACTTTAAATTTTACAAAAATCTTTTTAAAATTTGTGTCACATTCTTTCATGTAAACTGACCATCATACAAGATTTTTATCAGCCTTTTGGAAAGAAAATGCATTGCTCTATTAGGTGTGGATATGTCCATGTTTATTGTTTCCTTGGTTTCTCTGTTGTCTCCTACAGTCCTTACAATTATTGAATTTCTTACAGGTCTGCACACAAAGGACATCCTATAACTTAAAACAAGTTAACTCAATAACTGTATAAATAATTGAATTGCATTTTTGGAGCTTCACGTTATAAAAGGAATTGGTGAATTTCTTTTTAAAAATCTACCAGGACTTAGCCCTTAATATTATTGACTGAATGGCTGGATAAAGTAAATAATGAAAGCATTCATTAAATCATTAATGAATGCATATTTTCATATTTACTCTATCTTTCAAGCTCTCATACAGATTCACAGAAAATTCTCCCATCAGCTTTAGTTTATAGAATGTTGAATTGGATAGCATACCTGTAGAAGGAAGTTCTAGCCAGTGTGAAGTATGCTATCAAAATCCCCTCATTATTTCATTGGACCACGTAGATCAGTATACTCAATAGTTAATTTTTTTAAATGTTTATGGTTCTTCAGCCAGTATGATATTATTGGAAAATAAATCTATGAGATATACTAACCTATGAGATATACTAACTTGGCCTGGTGTTCCATGAACTCTGGAACCTCAATCAATTGTAAATGGTACAGTTTCATGTCATTTGACCTTGTAATGTAGACTATATAATGTAGAATATAGCCAAATAAGTTTAAGTTTAATCATGGGGAGAAATATGGATGGCTGTACATTCCAACACCCCTTTGCTAATAGCCCCAAATATCTGAATATATTGGAGTGGGGTACCATATTACTGAAAACATCACTAGCTTCACAAACTAGGCCTTTGAGTTCTGCTAAGTTCCCAAGAAATATGATTATCTATTTTGGAGCTCTGAGGAACAGAAAGAGTCTGAAAGTACACAAAAACTCTTTAGGTCTAATTTGACACTGCTCTCTATAACAATAAAGATTATTATGGCTTCTATTTGAGTTTTCAAAGTGTATTCCAGGCACAGTGTTCACAAGCATGATCTCATTTAATTCTCATAAAAATCCTGGAGGAAGGAACTACATTTATTTCCTGTAGCAGAAGGCTGGGGAGTCAAACATTCAAGGTCACAGCTGGAAAATGGCAAAACTGGGAACTGAATTGAATTCTGAGTCAAAGATCACGCCCTGAACTACTAGGGCTATTCAGACTAGATATCATAGTGCAGTTTAAGTCTTGGTCAGAGAAAATGTTGAAGTACATAAATCCAGCCTGACCATTTGGGGAATCCTTGAAATTCAAGAAGCACATGAACCAGTTGGCTTGCCTTGCTGTATCACCTCTTTTACCCCAGAACAATTGCTAATTAAGCAATTCACAGTACAAAGATACCTCGGATAAGAGGGGTTTAGTTTTCTTTATATCCAACTTAATTTCTTTGCTATTATCTTGTTTCCTTCCTGTTTCCTATGGACTCTGACTTCCCTTAAGAACAC
The DNA here is from genome assembly GCA_004024745.2 of Catagonus wagneri. Classification (NCBI taxonomy): domain Eukaryota; kingdom Metazoa; phylum Chordata; class Mammalia; order Artiodactyla; family Tayassuidae; genus Catagonus; species Catagonus wagneri. The sequence continues at coordinate 1,349,795 of PVHT020000256.1, read as the reverse complement.
TAAACCAGAGGGAAAACAGGATGAACATCATACATGAAGTCCACAAGAAAAAAATAGATAAACCATTACATCTTCACTTTCTCCTTTTTGCTCTTTACTTTTTCCTTTTCCATCATGTCTTTTCTTCTAAACACCAGCTTCTTTCTCAGTTTCAATGACACACTATATTTATATGCCATATCTCATAGGTTTTTTTAATATGTACAAATTGTTTCATTTTCATAAGTTTTAATATGTGCAAAATATTTTTTCATTTTTATTCTTAATTCTATTTTATTATGCATTATAGGCTTTATGTTGATCTAAGGAGTTCCCACTGTGGCACAGTGGAAACGAATTCCACTAGTATCCATGAATATGTGGGTTCGATCCCTGCCCTCGCTCAGTGGGTCAGGTATCCCGGCATTGCCATGATGTATGGTGCAGGTCGCAGATGCAGCTCAGATCCCACATTGCTGTGGCTGTGGTGTAGGCTGGCAGCTGTAGCTCCGATTTGACCCTTAGCCTAGGAACTTTCATATGCCGCAGGTGCAACCCTAAAAAAAGCAAAAAAAAAAAATATTGATATATGGATCAAATTGTAACCGAGACAGATTGGAGAACAAACAGGGGTTTTCAGAATTGTGAAAGTGATGGAGAACTTCTAGATTGTCATCAAAAGATATATATTTTAAATTATCCACAGGAATATCTTATCTAAAGGACGAGTCCAAAAAAAAAACTTGTATTTTAATAATGTTGGTTACATGCTAGTAGACATAATTAGCTTATTCTATATGTCCTTCTAAAGCAATATTTCTTTTGTTTAGAAAATGTCAATAAAACTTTGCTCTCTAACATAGTATCCAATAAGTTATATTTTTTTAAAAAATTTCCAAAACTTCATGAAGAACTCTTTTCAGAGTTAGTTGTGGAAAACTCATGGAGGCAGCAAATCTGTCTTAAATAAAGCCTTTGACCTTTCAGACCTGGAAAGTTTGCTGTACTGGATTTTTATATAGCCCCATGCTGTGTCTCTGCAAGCGATACCAGCCAAGATTTTGAAAGAGATTAAGGTGGTGCTACATGACATCAAAGTCAAGGCCATGTCCGTACAGCTTCCTTTCCCGCCCCTTTCGCAGGTGTTAATTATTATAGCCTTTCTATGTTTATCCTGTAGTGCCTCCTGGGGATAAAGTGCTTCATAATATATTACAATTATAGCACCATAACTTATTTAACCTAAATACCCACAAGTTCTAGGCAATATCAACTAGCTCTGATATTCAAACTTAGGTGAGTGAGGTCATGTTTACCATATCTGCTTTATACTTTTATAGATACCAATCTTCATCCATATCTTTTTATTAATCACTCTTGTACAGTGGCTTTCAGATCCACTGAACATAATTCTAAAATATCAAAACTTTCTGACCTAGATTACATCCCCCCGTACCATGGCCTATGTGCTTCCCAAAGTAAACACTAATTTATTTGCCTAGTCAACTTGCTTTTATTGGGAAAGTTAAAGAAGAGTGTCAGAATCTGCAATTTTTTTAGTATTATACCTCACCCCTCTAACATAAAGAACTAATTGTATTATTTTTAGAAAAGAAATAAGGGATTTGCCCTGGCACATTGAAGTAAGCAATATTTTATGACTCATTTCATACTATTATCTTAAAATCATGGTGCTTAAATAGTCCGCTTTTTCAGGTCATTCCTTAACTCCAAGATAAAACCATTAAGTACATTTTTGTTCATAAGTGTCAGCCCTAAGTCTGACCCTCCCAAGGTCTGCAAAGAAAGTAGGTTTCTGTATCAATGAAAAACAATAAACACTAAGGACTCTACCCGTAGTGTTCAGGCCTATCATTACCTGTGTGTATTTTATTTTATGGTTGGAATCCTGTTTTGAGTATCTCTTTTCTTGCCTTTTCATTCATTGCCCCCCTTACTTTTGTATAACAAAGAACTATTTATTGGTGTAATAAATAAACTGCCTGAAGAAGTATCTCATAAAAAGGGCACACTAGATAGAAAAAAAAAAAAAAACGTATTCAGTGACAGCATTATTTCTATAATGTGAGGATGTCAAGATTGTGTGGGCCTTTCCAGGGTATATTAGAAATTGAGGTTCTTACTGTAAAGCAGATACAGATTACTCTTGAAATAGTTTTTAAAGTTGATTCTCACCTCCTGACATCATGCTCTCTATAATTCCCTCCCTTTGTGTGTGGAAGCACCCTGACTTGCTTTTAGCCCCTAGAATATGGCAAAAGTAAAGGGATTTTTCATAGTTAGTTAACGCCTCAAATCTGGTGATGTTGAATTAATCAAAAGAGAGATTATTCTGTGTGGGTATGACTTAAAGGGTATCAGGTGAAAGCCCTAAAAAGTGGTGCTGAACCCTCTCTGAGAGGAGAGACTCTCGCTGCAGGCTTGATGAAACAAGTAGCCATGCTGGGGAAGTCCTAACGGCAAAGAGCTGAGGGCAGCTTCTAGCACCAAAGAGTGGCTTTCCACCAACAGCCAGCAAGAAGTTGGGGTTCTCAGTCATACAGCTGCCGGGAAATGAACTCTACAAACAACTGAATGAGCTTTAAAGTACATTCTTCCCTGATGGAAAGGTGGCCTGGCCAACACCTAGTGTGTAGTCTTGAGAATCCCCGGTCACAGGACACAGGTAACTCCTGCTCACATTCCTGGTTCACAACTGCGAGATGATAAATGTGCGTTGTTTTAATCTTTTGGGTGTGTGGTAATGTGTTAAACAGCAATAAATAACTAATTCAGTACTCCACACAGGAAGAAGAAATAGGGGCTAGGCCAGGACTCCCACAAATGTGAATGGAGTCTCAATAAAAGGGCTAGAAACTTGGATACATAAAAACAGTGGCCCTAGGGGGTGTGAGGACCCGAAACTAGGAATCAAATCAAGTTGCTAGCCTACTACAGTGACATGGACCTCTGCGATCCCCAACATCTCCCCAGAGCAGGAGCCTTAAAACACTGTTGTAAAACTTGGTTCTTCTGGATACGTGTTGCATAAGAGGCACCTGAAACTATTAGAGAAGCAAGGCAAGACCCGGAGAAAAAAGTTATCCCTCTGCAGTCAAGATAAAACACGTACTGAAATCCAAAGTCACATGAAGAACTCTGTTAAAAAGGCAAAACAAAATACTCAGTGCTTCTAGCATGAATGCTTTGTAAATGATGTTAATTTTATGAAACCACTTGACAAAGAGTTTAAAATATACTTAATAAAGCTATTAAAAATCAGAATAAAAATTCATTTTGAATTTTTAAGGCAAAAATATCTGAAGAAAAGTTTGAATATGAGAAAGGAAATAGAAATCTTAAGAATTCATTGTATAGAATAAATTGTATATATTTGTGAAGAGAAATTAGTAAATTTGAAAATTGTTCTGAGAAATTCACTAAGAATGGAAGAGAGGAAAAACACACACACACATGCACACCATCATTAAGAGACCTGTAGAGTATATGAACTCATATCCATGTAACTGGAGTTTCAAGAGAAAGGAGGGAATATTAAATAATATAGCTAAGAATTTTTCAGAATTGAAGAAAATTAGATTCTTAGAGCTTAATCCTTAACTGATGTATGGTCATTATTAGAGCACATAGCACCTACCGGAAGAGACAACGTAAGTAATGATTGAACCCTGAGGAGATTTTGAAAAATCTTCAGTTCTCAGCCCCCCTCCTAGATCCACAAAATTATAACAAATACAGACTGTATATTTTAGAAAATCTCCAATCTTCTTCAAAACTTATAAAACCCCAGTCTAATTAAGAAAAAAGCAACAGATAGCCTCCAATAGAGGGACATCCTACAAAATACTTGGTTAGTATTTCTCAAAATTGTAAAGGTCTTAGAAAAATAGTCTAAGAAACTATCACAGCAGAGAAATCTTAAGGATACAGAATGACTAAATGTAATGTGTGCTGTACAGGGTCCTGAAACAAATGAACAAAAATGACATATTAGATAAAAAATAAGAAAATTGTAACAAATGTTCTATATTAATGTGAGTGTTAGTAATATGAAAAAATGGATATGGGGTGTTTGGAACCTCTGTGTAATGTTTTAGCAGGTTTTTTGTAATCTAAAATTACTCAAAAAAATTAGAAATCATTAAAAATAAAAGCTAGTAATTTTATTTTGATCATCGGCCAGATTTCAGAATTAATAGATTATTTTACTCCTCTATATTACAGATGAGAAAACTGAAGCAATTTAATTGTAGGCATTTGTGTAGTTCTAATGATTTTGAAAAATAGAAGTTTTCAAACTATGATTGTTATAAAATGTGATAACAATTTTCTTTGAAATATCTTGGAATTAACCCTGATTTGGATTCTGTTGTTATAGATGAACAATAGCAATATAATAATTGTAGCTAATCACAACAAATGCTTATTTTTAAAATCCTTAAAATGGTAATAAAAAATGGACTGAACTGCAAAGTCAACTCCCATTCAAGTATTAAAGTTCATTGCTGGAATATTTTTCTGTGTCATGCCAGCACTCATGTAGTATGAATAAAGTTAATAAGAAATATGAATTCTTAAAAGAATAAAAAAATATTTCTTGCTTCCTCTCTTCTCTTTCAGTCCCCTCCCTTATTTCTTTAAAGCATTCGACCTTTCTTCATGCTCACATTCTGATCATTTCATTGAAGAGAATCACTTCCATGCAAAAGAATTGAAGTCCTACCTAGCACACTCAGTCTGTTGTCACAACTGTTTGTTTTGTTTTGTTTTGCTGTATCTTCTAAAACGTCTCCCACTATATTTAACCACCTAACTACAGGCAGTTATCTCCAATGAAATGAGCCTTGGAATTTCATTCTGGTATTGCCACTTGTGAGAACTTAAGTACCTATCTCACACAACTTATCAATGCTTCACTTTCCAACTTGCAGTTGGCAACAGGATACCTACTTTACAGAGTTGTTGTAAAGATTAAATGAAATGATGTGTAAGAGAATTTTTTAGGTCTCTGGTATCCTATGGATATAAATCACCCAGTGCCCTTTCTGGAAATACTTTCCACTTTCTAGAAGTCCCATACATGAGAAAAAAATATATTCAGCTCCTATTTATCCTCAGTAGTCAAATCAGTTTCTCCTAGGGACTAAGCCATGCTTGGATATAGCCAACTCTAGATTAAGTGAAGCCAGCATTGGTCTTGTAGGTTGTTGCTACTAAAGTTCTAAATGTTTTTCTTCCCCAATATATTAGACATGGTGAAAATGAAGTAGTTTGATCAGCTACCGCTTTCCTTGCACCTCAATTTTAATTTAATTCTTGGGAAACAAGTTCCTTGTATGTACTTTCCACAGACTTTAATGCCAGAGTAAAATAAGAGAATAATATGATACTGCAAAACCACAATTAGCTAATCTAAAGCATTGTAACTCAACTGTGTTAACTCTAAGTTTTGGAAATTCCCAGTTTAGTGAGCTGGCCTGAAAATTTGGAGCCATTCCCTACACTTCCTACCAGTGCTTTTTCTAAGTAATGTGTTTTATAGCCCAGGGGTTCACACTATTTTTTTTTTCTTTTCACTGCTGATTGCTAATTAAACATCTGCTATTATACTACCTTACATACTGGATTTGCATGACACATTGAGAGAAAGATCTTGTGGATCTCCCTAGAGAAGGCACCTAAAGTTTTCAGAAACATAGTGGATACTAAATACCAACTACATTCGTTCTTTCATTCACTTATAAACATCCACCAAACGTATATGATGATATGATATTGGTCTTTGCCTTCAAATAGCTCGTAGTTTATTGAGTCGGGAGAAAGGGAAAGAAAGAGGAATGGAAAGAATAAGAGGAGAAAGAAAAAAAAAAGCAGACAGAGGAAAGAGCAAATTTTTGTTATAGAGGGAGGAAAAGCCAGTAGTTAACCACAGAGTGATTTAGGACTAGGACCTGAAAAATATCTGAGAAGGCTTTCTTGAGAAAATGACATTTGAGCAGAATTTTATAGCTAATTTATTTTTAAGCTAACCAACGCTACCATCAGAACTTAATCACCATGAGAAAAGATACTTTGGTTTTTACATTTACTGCATATCTTCGGTGCTCAGAACACTAGCTGATTCATGGTATGCTAAAAATTTTGTGTTAAATGGCTGAATAAATGAGTGTCAGCTTAGCACCAGAAGCCCTTGAATGAAAATATTTACTCCCTACATAGCTGAATCATATCTTAATATATGTGGCAGCTCCTGACACTGCCGTTTTTCACATTTCAAATATAGCTAGAATCAAGCTGATTAGGTAGGTGACTCCAGTTAGATATATCAAATTTCCATGGGGGGTACTGAAGAGTTTTAGGAAATAGGAAACATCTGATAATAAGAACAAATAACTTCTGCAAAATAGTCTGAAGTTGAAAAAGAGAGTAGACCGCTAAAATCACCCTCAGACACATACATTTACAGGGCCTGCTGGGCTGGGCCAAAATTCAGCAGAATCTATATGATAAAAATTCATACATCTTGGATCAGTTGAACAGAAATAGAATGAAATAAAAATAGAAACAGGTTGCAGATGCTCAACGTCCTTTCTGAGATACAGTCTGAACTGAATATTCCATTGGACCACATTCCACATAAAATCTTCACTCCAGCAAAACCAGTCTTTATGCTATGGACGTGTCTGGAGATATTATATAGACAGTTATGGAATATACTATTCCCCATTTTCTTTTTTAATCCCAACCATCATCGAAGTGTTCATCCCACTGGGAAGCATTCCTTCCTTCCTGCACTTGTGCTTCTCTGGTCAGGTTTTTCACTTAATGATACGGTCTGTACTTATTTTTGTACATCTTAGATTCCTAGTAGAATGTGAGTTCCTTGTGCACATAAACTATGTCTTTCTTGTATCTGACCCCATACCTTCTAACTTCCCCTACATACTTAAACATATACATAAACATTTGTTGAGTGAACTCAGAAAACTATAACCTGACATATTTAGGGGAAACGCATACTTGAGATTTTCTAAAATAAAGAGATCCATAACACAGTATTGATATAGAATTCAGGGATGACAATGTAAGATATGGGAAGCAAATATGGAAAATAAACCAGAGTTCCCTCACGGCTCAGCAGGTTAAGGATCCAGGGTTATCACTGCTTTAAAGACTCTGGTTACAGCTGTAGTGTGGGTTCCATCCCTGGCCCAGTAACTTCTGCATGCCACAAGCTCAGCCAGAAAGGAAAAAAACTAAGACAAACAATAGAAGGGTAACCAAAATTTTTATCATGATATAAAAAGCATGAAATAATGTTAAGAATACTCAGTGAGAAGTTCCCATCGTGGTTCAGTGGTAACAGACCCAACTAGTATCCATGAGGACATGGGTTTGATCCCTGGCCTTGCTCAGTGAGTTAAGGATACAGTGTTGCCTTGAGCTGTGATGTAGGTCTCAGACGCTGCTGTGGCTGTGGTGTAGGCTGGCAGCTGCAGCTCAGATTCAGTCCCTAACCTGGGAACTTCCATATGCCATGGGGGTGGCCCTAAAAAGACAGGAAAAAAAAAAAGGGAATACTCACTGATGCTAGTAGATGTATTTTATCAAAATTAGGGAATTTATGGTAGATATTTTCTTAGGGAAGACTACACCTCTGCTTCTAATATCTCTAGAATAGTGTTTACACATCATCAAAATGACTTTTCAGTGATCACCCAGGTGTGGCTGCTTAGCCTTGATATCGGTTAGGATGCTTTTATCTAGAATTATTTCATTACCTACCTACAGGGGCCTAATCAATAAGGTCCTTCTCTCATATAATAAGTCGACTGGAGTTTGGTGGTACCAAATTTGGGGCAGTGACTCAGCAGTGCCATCAGGATTTGGGTTCTTCCAATCTTTCTGCTTTCGTGGTTGCAATATAGATGAGAGAACTTCACATCTAGTATCCCAGGCAAGAAGGCAAAGATTGGACATAAATAAAGGCTTTCTCCTTGAATATGTCATTTATAAGGAATTATGTTTCTTAGAAGACAGTTCGCAGCACGTTTATCCTTACTTCTTATTGGCCAAGCTGGGTTACAAGACCAATCACTGACAAAGAGAAAAGGCATTGTTGTGATGTGCTTAGACGAGCTAAATTTCAACCAGAAGACTTAGCACATTACTGACTCTAAGAAACTGGGATCCAAAGGCAGAGGACAATTAACTCTTGCAAAGCAAACTACTAGTGTCTGTAACATCACACAAAATAGTCTCTATAATCATTATGACACAGATAGGAGACATTTGTTGGCCTTGGTTTTGGTTAATTAATAAAAATACCTGAAAATCCTTCATTGCTTTATTATTGAGTTACAAATGACCCTTCCAAAAGGTTGGGTGAAGCAGCAGTAAGCTGTATTAATTTAAAGGATCTGTAAATAACTATAAATAGCAGAGAGAATAATTACATTTTAACTCACAATGCCTAATCAAGTAACATAAATTGATGAAACAGAGCATTTTAACGAAAATACCAGAATTTAGACACGTGAATGAATCATTTCCCATAAAGTACTTACCCTGGGAAACTGTGTACATGTCTACAGTAACTACTGGTCAAAGAAAGCTTGAGAAGTTGCCACCAGGCACAATTCTTAGTAACATTTTCAATAATGAGAAATCTTTGTCTTTTGTGAATGAATTGGTGTTAGAAATAAATGCCATTCTGAGGCAAGCCTGGTGAATTGGACAAGGTGAAGATGGTAAGGTCATATTTTGGTCAAAAAATAACATGACTACTAAGAAACATCTTATGTGAAATGAAAATCTAAATGAATTTGGTTTTGCTCTCTTAAAATAGAGCCAGGAGGCCCCTGAGGAAATAATTTATGCCTAACTCAGAATCTGACTTTCTGACCACTTGTTCTCCTAATGAAGGTATCCAGAACATCCGCCAGAAACTCAAGATACTTGTCAGACTCTTGCCCTGAAATCACTCATGGTTCCTTAAGGACAAATATTTCCTGGCTTGTGTCAAGAAAGTCATTCACATTTCTTGCCAGACAAATTTAACAACCTTGTGGTTTTTGTCTTTGAAATACTTTGATTTTTTTTCTCTCCTCCTGAGCACTTTTCAGTTTTACCCAAATCTATGTCTCTTAAATTACAGTTCTTAAGACTCCAAGTAAAGTTCTTTTGTTCTTTGCAGCCTCAATATTGATTACTGCATGATCCTTACATTACATGTTTAATGTGGCTGGTTAACCTGCTCTAAAAACAATTCCAAATGGGAACTTGCAAACCTACATTGAAAAATGGAAACAGAATTGAAGGGCATCCCAAAACATTACTGAAGGATAATTTTTAGGTAGTTACGTTTGAAGGTATTTTTAAAATCAATTTGTACATGTATAGTCACTTTCAAATTAAATCAATTTTTTTTTGTCTTTTTGCCTTTTTATCTAGAGCCACACCTGCTACATATGAAGGTTCCCAAGCTAGGGGTACCTAGGAGCTGTAGCTGCCAGCCTTCGCCACAGCCACAGCAACGCGGGATCCGAGCCATGTCTGCAACCTACACCATAGCTCATGGCAACGCCGGATCCTTAACCCACTGAGCAAGGCCAGGGATCGAACCCGCAACCTCATGGTTCTTAGTCGGATTCGTTAACCACTGAGCCACGAAGGGAACTCCCAAATTAAATCAATTTTTAATAATATTAGCCTCAAACATAAAATTCTTTTTTTTTTTTGCTTTTTAGGGCCACTCCTGCAGTATATGGAGGTTCTCAGGTTAGGGGTCAAATAGGAGCTACAACTGCTGTCCTGCACGCAGGATCCGAGCAGCATCTATGACCTACACCACAGCTCATGGCAACGCCAGATCCTTAACCCACTGAGCGAGGCCAGGGATTGAATCCACAACCTAATGGTCCCTAGTCGGATTCATTTCCACTGCACCACGATGGGAACTCCCAATGCAGTTTTTTGGAAAATGTATCACTGAAGTGAGATTCTCAATTACTAGCAACATTTGTCCTAAGTGTTTAGGACATAATAGGCAGTTGATAAATGCTACTGGATACTTGAATGATTCAGTCAATCTCAAAGAAGTAATAGGTTGAAGAACACTTACTTGGACATAGCAATTTTTTAAATTATGATTTAATGATTCTTATCTGGTAGTAAATGTAGTATTACTACTGACAGAGTATTTGGAAAATGAGCTTATAGAGAAGTAGTCCACATAAATGTATTATAATAGAACCTATATTGTCCATTCTGACTACAACTTGCATATTAAAAAACACATTCCTGTTAGAGGAGCCTCATAATACATTATAATTGCCTACATTTTTAAAAGCAATACAGATTACATAGATCCAGGATTACAAATCCAACCATGAATCTGACCTGCACTAGAGGCTGCAACCACTGAAATATTACAAATAAGTAATCAGGGTATTTGGCGCAGCCCTAACAACTTAAGTGCTTTGCTCTCCTCTATGGGTGTCTTAATCACTAAGTTAAGCAATTAGAAAACCACTCAGTCATTTAGAACTTTTAGATTATATATAAACACATCACTCGATGTCTCAAAATGTCTTTTTATCACAAGGGCCCTCAGTTCATGTTTTTTACAAATTACTTCCTTTAACATAATCTTGACTGTATGAAGAGCTGGAAACTATACTAGATTTTATGTTCCTGAGAAACTATGCCTTACTCCTACATTTCCCTAAAAGGATACTTATTATTCACTGATTTTATCTGGAAGAGGAGATAAGCGTACTCTTTTGGCCATCTCTCTATTTATATGACTTTGGAAAAATAATTTTCTAAGTCTTTTTCCTTATTTGATTACTGAACATTTTATAGTTATTCCATGATTATAGTTATTCTATAATTAGTCCCATTTTGCATGTGTATACTGTCTCTACTGGAATTCAGGCATCAAGAATCTCAGTGTTTTCTAATTTTTCTCTCCCAAGCTAGTTTATGCTCAAAACATACATACACACATATGTAGACGCATTTACATTTCATCATCCTTTCCCTCTTGATTGGGGATATTTTAAAAATAGTCTGTTGATTTCTTAATAAAGTTTGAGTACAGAAAATATAAAAGACTATCATTATTTGTATATGAATGTGATCTTCTATTTAATGGTAATTTTCATGGAATGTACTTTTCCCCCACAGAATATCAAATAGCTTTGAGAACACTATCTCTAATTATCTTTAGAATCCTTGAAGATAATCTGATGATAAATATCACATGTATTTTACAAAGAAAAATATTTTAGCACAAGGTCTGCCTTAGCTCAAAGAATAAGAAATGATTAACAGAGAGTCTGAACTGAGTGAGATCTTGGTCTTCTGGCCAATGATATTGTACAACAAATTATCATATATGAAAACTAAATACACAGGTTTATTTTTCAAAATTGTCATTTCAACTGTAAAAAGAAGTCAGGATTATCATTGCACAGTGAAACAATAACTCCACCAAGATGTTCACAGCAATAGTTCCTTGATCTCTGTAACACAATGTCTATGCAATCAAAACGAGTGACCAAGAGGGAAAAAAAAATGTGATGGAACAGCCTTGGAAGCATCACCCTATTACTGTTGTGTATAGGAATACACAGCTGTTCATACAATTATTGAATTCTGAAACTATATAGTAGTATATTAGATATAAAATATATGAAAATATATACATTACACATATGTAAGAACATAGAAAGTATATATTATTTATATATAAATATATATTATATATACATATATAATAGGTAAACTAAGTTATTGTTTACTGGATTAATAGAGCACAGTTCACTTCCTTCCCTACTGGTTGCAGGACCCTGGGCAGTAGCAGTGACCCTCAGGAAGGTGAGGATGGTGCCCAGAGCTTTTAGCAGCAGCAACGGTGGGGCATGTGTGTTCCCAGGAGAGTGAGGACAATGGGTGACTTTTGGTTGCAGGGCCCTTCTTGATAGCAACCCCTGAGGTGACCAGGGGCACAGGCAGCACCTGTTTAAGGGACCTCTAGTGGTGGGGGGCTGTGCCCACCTCAGGAGCCCAAGATGGCTGCAGTGGTTTACATCAACTCCTGGAGCCCACACAAGAGGTACCCGGCAACCTGAGAGCCCATATGTGTGCACAGAAAGATGTTTTTATGGTGGTCCTGCCCTCCTTGTCTTGTCCTCCCCAACAATGGTGCCTTGCTTCTCCTGAGGGCCCAGGCCTCCTCCTGCACTCTCTTGGCTATGGTGATCTGCTCCCCAGGTCCCTCAGGCTATCTCCACACAGCCAGTCCTAATCCGTTCCCCACACTGATCTCTGAAGCCTGAGTCTCAATGCCCAGACCCTGAGTGTTATATGGAGGGTTTCTTGCCTTTTTTGGAGGTCTGAAGTCTTCTGCCTGCCAGCATTCAGTAGATGTTCGATGTGAATTGTTTTACATATAGATGGGTTTTTCTTCAACGTGTTTGTGGGTAAAGGTGAGCATCACATCTTACTCCTCTGCCATCTTGATCAATATTCCCCCAATCTTTTCTTTATATCTATGAGTTACTTTTTGTTTGTTTTTAAGATTCCACATGTGAGATCATATGATATTTGTTTTTCTCTGTCTCACTTATTTCAGAGGCTCCTCAGTGATTTCAATATGAATCCAATAGATGGGTGACTAGAGAATGACCCCAGAAGTCCAAGAATCAGTATTTTTAGCAAAAGATCCTTATAAACACAAATTTTGGAAGTTATTAAATTTGATACATAAGAATCTATTTAGAGTCATTTAAAGAAATAAACATCTACAGTTGACTAACTTCATAATATACAGTTTGCAATATCCATAATATAAGGTTTCTCTTATTTGGGATTGATGATTCTGACATTTTCTTCGCTCAAACTGCTTACATTTAGTTGTCACTGACAACCACATTTTTACACACAAACACGCATGCACACATTGTAGCATTACCCTTATATTGTGAAATAAGAACTAAACACACAGATGACAAGTTACTACCTTTAAGTCTTACTGCTTCTTGACTAATGCAATGAAATATTACTCCCCTGAAAGATGATTTTTAGGGGTGGGGTTAAAATTGGTTTTGCTGATTTAAACTTAGCATTCATTTCCATCAAGCCTTATAAAAGTCAAAGTGGAACAACTTGTTCCCAAGAAAAAAAGGTTTCACTCCACCCTCCAAAAACACAAACTGGAAACAATGTATATTCCACTGAGTACAGCAAAACAAAGGGTATGTCAAACTGAACCCAAGAAGGCAGAAGGTTACTTATTAAAACACCTGAAAGGTATCAGGTATACTACCAGGGTAGCACTGTGGCTTGAGTCCAATAAATCTTGACTATGATTTCTCCCATCATGTTCTGCAGTCATCTCACAGAATCGTAAGAGCTCAAGTCTGAACTGGACAACAGAGACCTCTAGTCTAGCCCAACTGCCATTTTTGAAAGAAAATAAAAATGATGAACAAAGAAATGAACTGATTTGCCACAAGTCAACAACATGAGTTAAATGCCTGGTTTCCATGCCTCCTGACTCGTAGCCCAGGACTCTTCAACTCCTCCCATGCTGTCTTCTCTTCTATCCATTTCACTTACCTTTAGTCTAGCTGTTATTAAACACTCTAAACTCTAGTAATTTAGGGGGATCTAACACTCCTTCTCATTTATTTCTGAAGGTTAAAAAAAACAAATAATATTCTCAGAGTAGGATGAAGTTTGGCTGTGATCCAGAGCTTTTGTGTTGTGCCCTTTCGATAGTTTTCCATCTTTCCATTCCCTTGAGTCTTTTAGGTATAAGAGCAGGGTCTGAGTCAGGAAGATAAATACATGTGCAATTTATTAAGCTGTGTTCTAGCCTATAAAAAGATTTCACTTTCTTTTGTCCCTTGTTTCCTTACTTCTGCTCATCTTACTTCTATAGTCTCTGTGATGTTAAAACCTCAAGAACAGGGCATGTGTTCCTGGAAATGTCCTATATTGTCCTATCTGGAAATTTTCCATATAGGTCCAGAACTTTTCCAACTGGTATGTATTCTCTGGCATCTTAGAATTCTCTATGAGAAATTAAAATTGAGTGCCTTCTACAGCTTTTGGAAGACAACCTTTTATCCTAGTACCCACATTAGCATTTGTGTTTATAGGTGTGTTCAAATGAAACACAAATTACAGCCCAAGATGCTATAGGAAGAAAAAATCTGCAGTAGGTCAAGTAAAGACAAATGGGATGATAAATGAGTCATTACAGAATACACAATAGGATAGATTCTATGCCAATCAGACTGTTTCCTTGTAATTGCATAATTTTTTGGTTTGAATCCATTTCTTTATGGAAAATGACTTAAAATAATGTCTCCTTCTGTAACCAAGAAGGACCCCTTTGGGTCTTCTCGCAGCAGTCCCTTCTCCCACATCCTCTGCTTTAGCTCCTCTCTGAAATATAACATATATTTTGTTGGAAGTTTAGAGGAACATCATGACCTAATCTCTATGGACAGCTATGACAAAGGATTTCTGCACCAAGAAGTCTGCCACAGTCAACGAAGCCCCACCCTCAACTTGCCTTAAAATATGCTTTGCAATTTTTGTTTGGCGAGATTGGAATATTTGGGGGGCACAAGCCACCAGTCTCCTTTCATGGATAAAGGTTTATCAGTAAACTTTTCTCTGCTCCAAACTCTGACATTTCAGTTGGTTTGGGCTCACTGTGCACTGGGCACATGAACTTGCACTAACAATTCCAGGAAAACTTACCTATAATTTTTCTCCATCATATTCTGCAAATATCTTACAGAAATACTTTATTTGTAAGTGAAGTAATAAATATGCCAAAAAATAATTTTTATATTCTCTATTCTAGCAATCACCAGATAAGATACCATATTCCAATATATTTCATAAACGCCATGTTCTTAACTTTAAGTGAATGAGACAGTCCTGTACAGTTATCAAATGACATCTTATTAAATTAAAATTTTGTATTGCTTGAGGGAAGTTTGCTTATGTATGAAGTTTGATTATCCACATTTAGCACACATTGATGAAATCAATTTTCCAGGTCAAAAGCTCAGGTTCTAGAATTAGGATGCCTGGATCCAAATCTTGGTTTTCTAGAGCCTAGATCATTTTACTAAACAAGTTAATTTTATGATCTGTAAAATGATAATAATTTCTAATTCATAGGGATTTTTTTGAATATTAAATTAGTGGCACATGGAAAGCAGTTATAACAGTGTTGGTATTATACCAATTATTCAAAAAAAGTGGCAGTAGTAAAAATAGTATTGAAGTTGAAATATAGAAACATTTTGATTTTACATCTTTCTACCATTTCTACCTTTAAACCCAGCACCTGTGATTTAGTTCAGTGAAACAGCATTTTCTGCTATAGCAAAAACATTCATTTTAAATTTCATTTAATGGGTAAAGTAGGTGCTGCCTTTGGAGTTAGGCAAGTGGTTTTCAGGGGGTGGGGGCAGTCAGTATGTTCCAATCTGAGTAAGGAGCATTAGGAAAAGTATTAAGAAACAAATGTTAATGCTCATTTGGTAAAGGGACACAGGATTATAAGGTACAAAATAGAATTGAAAAGATAGCTTGTTTTCATTTATTCATTCATTAGATATTTAGTGAATATTAAGTAAGTACCTAGAACTAGGAATATAGAAAATAGGGGTACTGCCAGTCTACCAACCTGTAAACATATCATTACAATTATCCCCAGTGTTTTGAGAACTCAAGAGGAGATAGGCCCTGGCAAGACCAAGTAAGACCTCTTAAAAAGGGTGATTTGTCAGCTTGATCCTGAAGGTCAGAAAGAGTTTCTTTTTAAGGTGGAAACAGAGGCAGGGTAAGCATGTCAGGCCCAGGGAAAGCAGAGAGAATTAAAAGTAGACATTGAATTCCCAGACATTGAATTTGAGGTAGAAATGGTGGAAGGTTCAATTCAGAGTCCAACTTTAGACTTTACCTGTAGGGGGTGTGAAGTAGTGATCAGAACTTAGGGAAATGAACCAAAGTGAGGTGAGGTCAACATTTTAATAGGTTATAAAACAAAACAAAAACAGTAGAGTATAGATGTTTCTTTAAGACAGAGTCAGTGAGGAAGGTGAATGTATTTTGAGGACTATTCTTTTGAGTATCTTGGATATCACAGGGGGAAGGGAATTGGCAAGTAACCTGAGAGGTTTAAAAGAGAGAAATGTTTCCTTTTTGAGAATGAATTCAAAGGGATAGAGAGAGAAAGCCCAAGAAATGAGTGCTACTAATTAAAAAAAAAAAAAAAAGCAGGTGTTTGGGGTCAGGGGAGAAAGAGAGAGAGAGGAGATGGGAGACAAAGATAGAGGGAGAGAGATTCAATATAGGAAGATAAAGAGAAGTAAAAGGAAGAGTTAATGATCTAATATCTGATCCTCTCCACTCAGGGTCAGCTTCTTGGGGGCAGGAACCAAATTCATCTTGTTATGCATTCAGTAAGAATATAAGGGGCCTGGGTCAAAAATAAGAAAAGGATGGTCTATTGGTTTGCTCAGGCTGCCATAACAAAATACCACAAACTGGGGGACTTAAACAACAGATATTCACTTTTTCACAGTTCTGGAAGCCAGGAGTCTGAGATTAGGATGCAGCATGGTCAGTTTGTGGTGAGAGCTCTTTTCGAGTCTTGTTGGCAGCCGCCATCTTGCTGTGTGCTCCCTGACCTTTCCTTAGGAAGGGACAGAGGCAGAGAGACTGGCGTATGGAAAGGGTTCGCTCAGAGATACCTCTCTGTTGTTTTTTCTTATAAAAACATTAAATAATTTTACTAGATCAGGGCCTTAGCCTTATGACCACATTTAACCTTAATTACTTCCATAAAGCCCTATCTCCAAATATAGTCACACTGGTGTTAGGGCTTCAACATATGAAATGGTGAATTGGATGGGGCAGGATGGGCGGGGGACATAAACGTTCAGCCTGTAACAGGTTTGTTAGGCTTTGGGAAAAAGAGGGAGGGGAAGGGAAAATGGGTAAAAGATTGTTGCAAGAGAATAAAGACTGATGAAGTTGTTTCATTCTTTTGGTGTTAAATTTAGGTAAATTGGAGAGGAGGGCTGAGCTGCAGTTTGTTCGTTTATTTGTTTGTTTGTTTTCAGGGCTGAACCCTCGGCATATGGAAGTTCCTAGGCCAGGGGTCGAATCAGAGCTACAGCTGCCAGTTATGCCACAGCCAGCAACCTGGGATCCAGACTGCATCTGCCACCTACACCACAGCTCACGGCAATGCTGGATCCCCAACCCACTGAAGGAGGCCAGGGATAGAACCCTCATCCTCATGGATACTAGTCGGATTCGTTTCCATTGCGCCATAATGGGAACTCCTGAGCTGGAACTTTAAGGCTGTGAAATTAAATTCTGCAGAGTTGCTACTGGGGAATTATGGATTTATCTATGCATTGTTTTATAAATTTACCAGATTGAAAGGATCAACTAGAATATTTTAAAAGCCAGTTTTAAAGAGATTCTGTTTCTTTAGGTCTGGCTGGGGTATGAAAATTTTTAACAAGGCCATAGAGATTTTTATAACTTCCAGGTGTGGGAAACTAGAAATCACAGGGAGAGGGAGTAAACTAAGAGAGCAAGAGGACTGGAAGATAAGGGTGGAGCTCAGGTTGAGGGGTGAAAGGAATCTGAGGTGTTGATTTGTGAATCCCTGCATTACAGGCTGAAGAGGGATAGGAACAAAGCCAAGAAGGAAGAACAGGCTCAAACAAGGAAGAAAGATTAAGGGGTTCTTAGTCCTAAAAAACAATAAGGGTTGTGTTTACTGGGAGACTTAAAGAGCAGATGGTTATAGTAAAAGACTTCAGAGATCAAGATTTCAGTAGTAGAGTAGATTCAGAATGTGTGTGGACATGAATGCAATGGAAAATAACATAATAGTTCTTCTGGCTTTACTTCCTTCAAATCCATGATCTATAATGCGGCTAAGGAGCTCTCTTTAAAATGAATGATCCCCCCCCTCCCCGCCGGGATCAAATACATTCCTACTCCCTACTGTCTGAAGTAATCCCCAAACGCCATGGCATTTGGGGTCCTTCTTTATTGCCTACAACAGTTTATACCATTAAAACCTGACTGCTTATCCATCTTTTTTTTTTTGGGGGGGGGTGCTTTTTTAAGGCCACACCTGTGGTATATGGAAGTTCTCAGGCTAGAGCTCGAATCAGAACTGTGGCTACCAGCCTACACCACAGCAACACAGGCTCCGATCCACATCTGCAACCTACTAGTGCAGCTTGTGCAACGCTGGATCCTTAACCCACTGAGCATGGCCAGGGATTGAACCCACATCCTCATGGACATTAGTTGGATTCTTAACCCACTGAGCCATAACAGGAACTCCCTGCTTATTTGTCCTTGAAAATGTTTCATTCATTCATGTTATGCCTTTAATTATGTAGTTTTCTCTGCCAGTTCTACCTGGAAAAATGGAAAATTCATTTTTGTTTTCTAAAGGAAACAAACAAAAGGAGGTTTTGATAAAATATTCCTCCTTCCCATGCCCAACACATGTTCGCACACCTTTTCCTTTGCTAGCAGGACTACTTTTGTGCCACGCATGTGCTTTTGTTGTTGATCTTAACGTTTTGGGGTAAAGGACACAAACCAAGTACCTGAAGAAGGTGTTCATTTAAAATAAATGCCAGAAATATGTATGATGAATGACACTTCATGCTAAGGTGCTTGTATTGTAGCTAAGTATAACACCTACAAGTTAATCTGCTCTTTTAAACATTGTTGATATAACAGATCAAACATAACATATCCAAGACACGGACAGTCCTTTGCTACTCAGGTCACAGAAGTTATGAAAAGTCCATATTGAGAAGTAGCAAATAAGAAAAGCAATTTAAATTTCAGGTGAAAGGGAATTGTAGGTGTAAACAGAATGACATGATTAATTCACTATGGCATTTTAGGATAACAACGCCCTGAAAGATTTCCTGATGTGTATCTTACTCAAAGAGGCTTAAAGTAAACTAGTGCCATAGAATCACTACCAGCAAGGAGGTGAAAGAGTGAACTTTGAACTTGGGTGTAGAGACTTACAGAGTCCAGCTGTCACTTTGTTGTCTCTCCCATCATATTGGCCTTTACGATGTCTAAAAAAAAAGGTCCATGTGATTTCTACCAAAGTTATAAATCTTCTGTGATTTATTTCTCAGTGTATGAATTAGCTGGAGTCAGCCTAGAAGAGAGCCCTTTAAGAGAGTGTCTACAGAAGCAGGTTTTGCAAAAGTCCTTTCATCTGCATCGGCAAAAAACAACTTTAGTTATTTATCTTCTGATGGCTCACAAATCTCTATCTCCGACCAAAATTTCTCTTGTGAGCTTCAGAAGTAGATATCCAACTTCCTCCTAAGCATCTCCCAGATGACACCTCAGGCATTTTAAAGTTAGTATGCTCAAAACTGAATCTCACTTCTCCCGTCATTACCAAAAACAGACAAAACATTGCTTTACCTCAGGATTCACTAAGCTGCCCAAGGCAGAAACCTATGTGTCATTTTGGAAAACTATTCTCCTCCTCATTTAACGAGTCACCAAGTCTTATTGATGTCTTTTCCTAACTCTCTTTCAAGTCCATTCCCGGTGATATAATTTCACTTGGCTCAGGTAACTAACGGACTGACTCCTGCTCTTTTCCAATCTGTTGTTTACACTGCAGTCAAATGATCTTTCTAAAATGCAAACATCAGCTTCAAGCTCTTTATCTCCTCCTACTCTTAGAATGAAGGTTAAGGACTCCTTAATATGGTCAAGAAAGCCCTGTTCAATTTGTCTCCTAGCTACCTCTCTAGCATCTTTTCTGCTATTCCCACCCTCACCGCTTAACCATTTGTTGATTCAGTAAATACTGAGTGCCATCTCTGTGCTAAAAAGAAGGGTAAAAGGCAGCAGAATGATATTTCTTAAACTCATATAAATACAGAATTGCACATTGTGTTAAGTATCATGGTGGAAAAGCAGAGGGCATGTTGAAAGAGCATTATAGCGTATTAGAGAGTTTACCATTAGTAGTAAAGAATATTAGTATTATATTAGTTCTCCAGGGATCTCAATCCTGACATTCCAGCCATAGCTTTCCTGAAAGAGCTCTATTTTCACCCCTATGAGGCCCTCTTGGTCCTATCAAACCACTGATATCTGCTCATCTATGTCTCAGTCTATATGGTACTTCTTCCAAGAAGCCAGCCCTGAGACCTAAAGCCTAAGTTTGCTACTTCTCTGTTCTTTGTTTTCCTTATCATTTTTATTGTCCTTATTGTTTCTTGTCCTGTAATTCAGTGATGCGGGGGCTCTGTTTTTGCCACATTGGATCTTTAACTTCTAGCACAGTGGCTTTTACAGAGTAAGCCTTCAATAAACACTCCCTGAATCAGTGAAAGGAAGAGTAGTGTTGCCACTGACAGAGTCAAGGAAATTCTAGGGAACTAATGTTCATGAAAGCTCTGCCTTTTGCCACTGCCTTCTAGGATTATGTCTTAAAGTCCTTCTCTTGTCCAGTTTGCCCAAACATCAACTATTTTTGTATTAATTATCTGATAGATGACAAGTACCTTACAATTGCAAGAGGACAGAAGATTGGAAATTGTATAAATGGATAGATCTTTTATAGACACAATATTGTTTTGTTTCAACTATTTTATCTACCGGCAGCCATCTCCAACCAAACCTGTTCATGAGGGAACAGCAGTTTAAGTCATTATCATTTATTTGTTCTCACATTGATCAACCTGAAATGTTGCAATAAAACTCCTGCTAACCTGACACATTAGAGAAGAAGCATAGGTAACTTATTATTTGTGAACAGCTGAGGAAGCATTATGGAGATAGGTTGTAAAATTTAGGAAGACTACTTCATAAATGGGCTCATGGAGGAGCTCAATCTTTCTGAAAAGGAAACAATGAAGTACATAAACTAATGAATTTTTTTCTGAATCCAGGTGTTTATAAATACATCATCTGATAAAAATTATGTTCCCCATTGAGAACAGATTAGACAAATTCATACAAATCAGCCATTTCCACTTTCTTAACATCACTGTTTGGTTTATCAGGTTTGGTGGGCACTAGGCTGCCTAGTGACCCATACATAGCCTTGGCAATTTCCCATACCCCATGGAACTTTGTAGTTAATGACTCTCACTTTTGGCCTTTCCTCCTGCACTTTACCATGTATAGTGAATGGCCCATCATCTCATCCCATCTCATCCTACTGTTCAACCCATGTAAAAGATGTAGCTCCCAGAATTCTTATTGATGCACACACAAGATTTCTTGCAAAGGAAAGTGGGTGAGAAAAATGTGACAAGGTCAAGTTTGGGTTTGCCAATGATTGTTTAATTTTATTATTTATTCATTTATTTATTTTGCTTTTTAGGGCTGCACCCGTGGCATATGGAGGTTCCCAGGCTAGTGGTTGAATCAGAGCTAGAGCTGCCGGCCCATACTGAGCCACATCTGTGACCTACACCACAGCTCACAGCAATGCTGGATCCCCGACCTACTGAATGAGGCCAAGGATCGGACCCACATTCTCAGGGATACTAGTCAGATTCGTTTCTGCTGTGCCACAATGGGAATTCAAATATGCTGAATTTTAAAACTCAAAAGTGTTTAATAAATAAGAATTTCAAACAGCATGATATTATTACCTAAACAGTTTATCTCCATGTATTTGTTCCTTCTATTTCCTAGAATGCCTTCTTGTGTCCCTTGACATTTTCATATTTTATAGGTCTAAATCCTATTCATCCACCCTAGCTCAAATGCCATCTCGACCATGAACTTTCAGATTTGCCCAGGGAGAAGTGATCTCTCCCTGTCTGAATGAGACTTCAATTTCTGACATGAAGTGTATATACCTGAAATTTCACACAGGTTAAATTTCTAGAAGGCTTTTATTTAAGTTTATTTTTTAATTTTTATTTTTATTAAAGTATAGTTATTTACAATGCTGTGTCAGTTTCTGCTATACAGTATAGTGACCTAGTATTACATATATATAGTTCTTTTTCTCATACTATCTTCCATCATGTTCTTTCCCAAAAGACTAGATGTAGTTCCCTGTGCTGTACAGCAGGACCTTATTGCTTATCCATTCTAAATGTAATCATTTGTAATCAACCCCAGTCCATCCATTCCTTCCCTCCTTCCCCTTGGTAACCACAAGTTTGTTCTCTATGTCTGTGAGTCTGTTTCTGTTCTGCAGATGGGCTCATTTGTGCCATATTTTAGATTCCACATATAAGTGCTAGCATATGGTATTTTGTCTTTCTCTTTCTGACTTACTTCATTTAGTATGAGAATTGCTAGTTGCACCCATGTTGCTGCAAATGACATTATTTTGTTCTTTTTATGGCTGAGTAGTATTCCACTGTATACATTCACTACATATTAATGTAGCACATCATTCATTCATCTGTTGATGGACATTTAGGTTGTTTCCATGTCTTGGCTATTGTGAATAGTGCTGCAGTGAACATAGGGGTGTGCGTATTTTTTTGAATTAGTCTGTCTAGATATCTGCTAGGAGTAGGGTTGCTGGATCACAAAAGACTCTGAATAGCCAAAGCAATACTGAAAAGGAAAAACCTAACTGGAGGAATCAGGCTACCTGACTTTAGACTATACTACAAAGCTACAGTAATCAAAACAGTATTGTGCTAGAACAAAAACAGAAATATAGATCAATGGATCAGGATAGAAAGCCCAGAAATAAACCCAAGCAACTATTGTCTACAATAAAGGAGTATACAACAGTATATACAAAAATATACAGTGGAAAAAGATTTCTTCAATACGTGGTGCTGGGAAAAATGTACAGCTACATGTAAAAGAATGAAAATAGAATATTCTCTAACATCAAACACAAAAAATAAAGTCAAAATGGATTAAAGACCTAAATGTAAGACCAGATACTATAAAATCCCTGGTGTAAAACATAGGCAGAACGCTTTCTGACATAAATCACAGCAACATCTTGTTTGATCCACCTCCTAAAATAATGACAATGAAAATAAACCAGTTGGACCTAATTAAACTCAAACCTTCTGCACAGCAAAGGAAACCATCAAAAAAAAAAAAAATAGCCCACAAAAAACTAAAAAGATAATCCACAGAATGGGAGAAAAATATTTGCAAATGATACAACCAACAAGGGCTTTATCTCCAAAATATACAAACAACTCATACAACTCAACAACAACAAAACCCAAGCAACCCAATGGAAAAATGGACAGAAGGCCTAAAAAGACATTTCTCCAAAGAGGACATATGGATTACCAGCAGGCACATGAAGAAATGCTCAGTATCACTAATTATTAGAGAAACACACCCACACCCATTAGAAAGGCCATCATTAACAAGTTTACAAACAACAAATGCTGGAGAGGGTATGGAGAAAAGGAAACCCTCCTTCACTGTTGGTGGGAATGTGAACTGGTACAACCACTATGGAAAACAGTATGGAGTTCCTCAGAAAACTAAACTACCATATGATCTAGAAAGCTCTGTACTAGTTAGGTGTTTACAAAGATTTGTTGATCAACTAAATAAATGAATTACATAATTAGGTAGAGTATATGACCTCAAGTGTTCTGGAATATTTGGTTAAATCCTTGCATTATGAAACATCAACATTTGCTGTAACTTTCTGCCCCATAGAGGAAGCATTGCTCAAAGTCGACACTAAATTAGCCTAGTCAATCACACCATTGTGCCTGGTTTTCTCTGTAGTGTGTATTAACTGATTTTATATTGTTTACTTCCTTTTTTCCTGGTTTATTTTTCTGGCTTACTATATTGAAACCTCTATATAAAAAGAAAACTTGTCTTTATTGCTATAGGGCCAGCTCCAAAAATATTTAAAAAGGGAAGTTGCTCAATACATAATCGTTGAATGAATGGATGAATAGAACATCTTCCAAACAGAAGTGCTTTTATTGTGTGTGTGTGTGTGTGTGTGTGTGTGTGTGTGTGTGAGAGAGAGAGAGAGAGAGAGAGAGAGAGAGAGAGGGAGAGGGAGAGGGAGAAAAGCATCAGGGAACAAAAAAACACATGGTTTTATATGCTGAACTTTCCCTGGAGAGGTGATCTGGTTTAAATTCTCTGCCCTACAGAAACTTGAGTTATAGCCTCTGTAATACCTTATTACGCATATGTTTGGCAGACAGGGCAGGACCTTGATAATACATGTATTCCCTAGTACTTAGTATAGCTTATGGCATTAAGTGGAACAAATTGAGAAAAGTATTAAATAAATGTAGCTTGATCCTCAAACTCTGATTTTTTATTTTACCTCAGTATCAGTACTTCTTCAGTTCTTAAAATAGCTATACTTTTTGGAACAGCTACTCACTAGATAAGTGTTTTATATTCTTTATCATATTCTTTTAAACAACCCTTTGATAAAAGGTTGCCATTATCCACTTTAAAAGTGAATCAAGCAGCAAATGACTCTTTGGCACTGGACCCAGTTCTAAATTCCAAAATTCATAAACTTATCAATTACCTAGTCTCACTAGGCTAAAAATATTCAGATGTACTTGACAGCTTATTTAAACATTAACTATTATCTCAAACTTTGCTAAATACTTCCCAATTCTCTTCACAGCAGATAACTAGTTTGTAATGTGAACTACTCTTAATATCTAAACAGATAGATGGAGATTTTTGCTATATATCTAATTTGTTACTTTTTAAAAGCTTAATATAAAAATAGCTCTTTTCTAATTGTAAAACAATATAGTCATTGCAAAACAAGTCAAATAATACAGAAAATATAGACTAAAATCCCCTTTTTAAAAATATATAAAATTTTACATACATTGAATTGACATATTTTTCTCTTCATTTAGAATTATGTCATGCTATCGCTGTTATATAGGCACTCTCATGTACATTTGGATTTATTATCTCTGTTCAACACACATGGCATAAATAATTTTTAAAGTATAGCAGAGTAAAACCTATTCTGACTTCATTCTGAAGTAATTCAACTAATATAACTACTAAAATCTAATTGGTTTAGTTTATTTTGCCTTGTTCTCATGGCATGAAATCCACAGAACTCTTACACTGGGAATTACATGTATATTTTTTTCAAGAAACTACAAAGAATTGAGGCAGAGTTTGTTTGTTTGTTTTTAAGGCTTTCTCTTTTCTGCTGCTTTTCAACTTTTGACCAAGAGATTTTTTTCACCAAGGTCGAAATATTGGAGGTGGGGGTGGGGAATGTTATGGAAGTATGTAATAATTTCTAATGTATATTTTCAGTATGTTTCAATTAAACATTTTTGTGGTTTAAAAAAAAAAACACACCCTGCATCCTTTCTCTTTTATTTTATCCACCATAGTCCAATATTAGAAACATGAACCTGAGCTATCATAATTCCCATGTATATTTAACCACTTCAACCCATACTGTATGTAGCCTATCATTATCAGACAGGTCTTTCTGAAATATCCAGGTTTTTTATATGATTCAACTCACGCATCTCAATCAGATGGTCTGAGTCTTCCACTGCCTGGGCTCCAGCTACTTTCCACCTCCTCTCTACCTCATGGGCTCTGCATTATACCCAGACTACTCTACACACATTTTCTTTCATTCGGTACCCTCTCTAGGAAAAACATTCTCTAAGTCTTTAATATCTACTAACACTAAACTGTCATCTTCCCCTAAGTCTTCTGTGACCATTTATTTCTACTTAACACAGTTATTGTCCATATAATTCATTCATTCCAAAAATACTTATTGAATATTTACTATTTATCAGACACTGTTCAGAGCACTGGGAATATATCAGGAAATTAAATGGACAAAATTCTCTCACTTCATGGAATGTTTGCTCTTATGGAGAAACAATAAATATACATAATATGCAAAGACAGTGTATGGTACAATGTGATAAATATTGTTTTGAGAAATTGACAGAAAAAGAGGAAATCAAGATTGCCAGATAAGTGCTTCCAGCAGTTAGCAAAATGTTAAGTCTAACCTAGGGTGTGCAGACCTGTTCTGTAAGTGACCAGATAGTAAATATTTTAGACTTGCAGACCATGTGGTCTCTGCTATAACCATTCAACTGGACCATTTCAGCACAAAAGCAGCCTGTGCTTCAATAAAACTGTATTTATGAACACTTAAATTTGAATTTCATGTAATTTTCATTTGTTGCATAATAGAATTCTTCTGATTTATATTTTGTTCATATAAAAATATAAATGCCATTCTTACCTCTTGGGCTATATAAACACAGGCAGGGGGCTGATTTGGTCCACGGGTTGTAGTTTGCCAACTCCTCCTGTGTACACCATTGAAGGGCTGAAATTAGTGATGACATGAGGAGGATAAAAGGGTTAGCAGGTGGACACAAGGGTAGAGTATTCTAAGCAGAGGGTGTGATCATTGTAAGGTGTTTGAGATAAAGCCACGACTCGTGGTGTGTTTGAGGAAAAAATAGTAAACCAGCATGAAGGGAGCAGATTGAGTGAGAGGGAGGCAGGAGATGAGAGAGAAGGAGCAACCAAGATCAGACTGGATAATCACACCTATCTACAATCACAGGTTACAAATATAGCTTCTTAGACCTGGAAAAGGAAATCTTAAAAGACTATCTAGTCCCAGCCTGTCCAATTGGCTTAAATTCAGAGAGCCAGCTTTGACTGGTTCACCATGTTGACAAAGATGCTGAGATGACATACTTCCTTAGCCAGAACTACTTTTGTGATCTATTAGCAATGCCTGCTCAGGTGTGAGAGCTGTTGGTTGCTATGCATTTGTGTTCTTCGTCTGGTCTAATCACCACATTTTCACCGTGTGGGCACACTGAGCTCTCAGTTGACACGATATACTCAACACTATCATCTATTTAATGACAGGAACTCTGATGGCCAGATTAGTTTCTTGGTCCTTGTCTGTTTCAGTTTTTACATTTACAGCACTGATAAATACATATCTTTTCTGGAGAAGCTGAAAAGATACTAAAACTAAAATTTAAACTATAAAACATTCACAGTTTTTAAAGCACTTTTATCTTGACCTTATTTGAACTGTAGGATGGCCATGTGAATCCTTAATAATCTCATAAAGGGATCTTGGGGCCATAAGGTGAAAAAGCAGGCGCTCCAGACAGTTCTTCATTAAATTGCATTTGCCTACGATTACTGAGATTTTTTTCAACAATTCTATGTGTAAAATTTAACTTAAAATTACCAAATTTATTAAATATTCTTAGTGTACTTAGAGCAAAAGGAAGTAAGAACCAAAGCTTCCAAAGTGTTCAAAGGTAAGCTTACAACTGTCATTCTTTCTGCATTGTGGGGAAAAAGAGGAGGAGTTTGTGCTGAGCTACTGTGATGACTAATGAAATTTTTATTCTTTTCAATAAGAAGAGCTTTAACAATTAAGCTGTGTTATAATGAAATGTTCATTTGTCCAAACTCTGATTCCTGGTCCATCAATACCTCTTTGTGAGAGGTACTTTCCTAAAATATGCCTTTGTCTTGAATGGAATGTAACCAGAGGCGTTTAGTGTAAGGACTCTCAGTAAAGCAGGCTGAAAGGAACAATGGACTTCAGAAAAGCTAAAATTAAAATGTATATATACACACACATATATATATATTTATTTTCTGTACCATGTGCTATTCATTACCTGACTAAATATCTAAAACAATGAGAAGCAAAATTCACATTTTAATATGATCACAGATAAATGTTTAAAAATCAAATTGTTGGATTTTTGTGTAGAAGCACATTCTACATTCTCTGGATCAGCAGAAAGGATATCTGGAAAACACTTTTTTGTTGTGTATTTTGCAAGGATTTCAGTCAGAACTGTTTAATTTTAAATATCCCATGCTTCCCTAGAAATATTTTGTTTTATATTTGAATAAATAGAGTTCACTCCCCGCCCCACGCCCCCTGCCCCCCTCCCCCTGCCTCATGTTTCTAATGCAGCTGGAACCAGTTGGGATCTATTTTAATTACTTTCTTGTTCTCCTACTACTCCATCCCCTCTCATTACTGTTTAACAATTAGGGAGTGCCAATGAAATGTTGTCTGTATTAAATATGACCATTACAGTTGGCACACATTTCCAACATGATAGGAAAGAACCTTGTATTTATAAAGAATGTCCACAGCAGAAAACAGAAGTGACATGGTAATAATCACAGAAGTGACATCACCTACAGGTTGATTCTGGTTCTTTTCATAGCTTGAGATAATTCCAAAATGCCACTGAGAATGTTAAAGGGAAACATTTTATCAGGGATGACTTTAAGTGAGTAGTGGAGAATATCAGGCTCCTGGAGATGGAGGGAAGAGAGGAAAAGGCAGAAGTGGGATCGGTGAATAGTAGCAACAATAAAAAGGGCCAGTGACACTGCTCATTTCATCTTACATGGCTGTGTGGTCAACCCATGGCTCTATTGACATATAATGAGTCTTTGGTCTTTGTTATGCCACCTTCATCTTCCAACCCATGTTAGAGTATTTAATGGGATACTGGAACCACTGGGCCTATTTTTTTTCTCATGGACAATGTTCATATTCTGTTTTCCTGTTCCTGGAATGAGGAAACTTCTCATTTTTGTGCCTCAGTAACTTCTAATATATACTCCACACACACACACATTCAGTGAAAGACACTTGCTCCGAAAAAACTTCTCCGGTATCTACCATCTGAATAAAACGTCCCTCATTTGAACTCTTGCAGTATCTTGGGCACACTTCTATTCTTACATGATTATATGTATTTTTAACATACATGTGCCCTTTTTAATTTTTCTAAGTTTCTCTTAAAAGATTACACACTATTTGAGAACAAGGAGAATATCTCGTTTAAATGTATAGACATATACATAGAAAGAGAGAGAGAGAGAAAAAAAAGAAGAAAAAAGAAAGGGAGGGAAGGAAGGGAGGGAAGGAGGATGGGCCAGACCCGGCTCCTAGAGAGTAAGAAGTACTCTAGAAAGGCTTATTGTTCTTTCTAAAGAACAGAGAAGTGATCACATTTCTCATTCCACTATTTTTGCCCATTTCAGGTAAATTATTTCTAATGATAGATATTCTGGGTGAAAGAGAAATAAAAATGCAGGCACCCTGGTTTTATAGAAGCTTTTGTAAAAGTGGAAGTGATTCTAAAATGATGAAAAGTGATCTAACACAGTATATGTTAACAACATCATTCATAAGAGCTAGTTTTAGTGAAAAATTATAGTGGGTGAAACTAGCTTGTCTTAGCAGGTCTTTTGTAAAACTTGTGTGAAATGTCATTTCAAGCAGAATTGACCTCAGCAAGGAACATGGTTTATCTTCAGAGGTTATTTGCATAGAGACATTGATGGTGTCTGCATGTAATAATGGACATGGTCCTCAGATGCTCGCAGCAGTCAAGCTTATCATTTCTTCTGCCTTCCATCATACTGAAATCTTTGTACATTCTTTCAGGCTTAAATTGTATTTATTAGGAGTGATAACACTAGAATGTTGTCATTTCTCACTTGTTAATACCGGTGAGAGCTTTCTACTCACTGCTTTCTAAGAACTCTGCAAAAATAGGAGCAGAAGACAGTTGGTACATGAAGAAGAGCAATGTACAAAACTACACCATCTGAAGTTTATCTTATAACAGCACTAGTTTTGTGGGACTTTGAGAGACAATTTTTGGGGGACTTTAATTCATCACCTATAAAATAAAAGTGGAAAAATTTCTAAGTTCTATATTTCTAAAAGATACATTTAATTGTTTTTCTTTTCTTTTCTTTTCTTGGCTGCACCCACAGCATGCAAAAGCTCCCAGGCCAGGGATTGAACTCGCACCACAGCAGTGACCCAAGACCTAGCAGTACCAACGCCAGATACTTAACACACTAGGCCACAGGGGAAATTTCTTTTTATAATAATTAAGAGACCCCTCGCCTGGGAACTTCCATACACCATGGGTATGGCCCTAAAAAGCAAAAAAAAAAAAAAAAAAAAAAAACCCAAAAAACAAACAAACAAAAAAAACCCAAAAAACAAACAACCTGTGCTGTGGTTATAGTAGAAGGAAATAATTTTAAAGTACAGGAAGTATATGAAATGTAAAGGAGAACATTTCACTGTGGTAGGGCCTGTCTGCAGCACATTTTTCTTGTGATCTGACAATGATATGTTGAAGGATGACACTGAGTAACTTTCCTCTAGAAAGGCAGTTTACTAATTTTTATTTTAATCACCACCAACCTTCTAAACTGCAAAGACAAGAACTGTTTCCTAGTATTTTGTAATCAGGTAACCTATTTTGTCATGAAGTGATATTAGCAAAGTATAGTGAGCTAAAGGATTATGAAAAAAAATACATATAGCATGTTTAGTTTTTGCACACCTTCAAAGTAAACATAAAAGCAGAGAATTGCTGATAGAGGTCCAATATACCCTTAGATATTTTCTAGATCTACAGAACTCTAGAATTCTGTGCTAGGAGAGTCCCTATCACTCTTCCTTCTTTTACATATAGTTTTTTTTCTAAGTTTAAAAGGGTTCCAGTTAACCATAATGGTGTGGGAACCTCAATTTACTATTGCTTAAAGATGTATTCTTATTTACCTGAGTGTGTATGTGGGGGTATCCTCCCTGATTCTACCAACATCCTCTTCTCTCTTCTCTCAATCAAATATAAACCAAATGAAATTTTTACTCAGAATTTTCCATTCAATGACCTTTGCTTATTTTTTAATCATTTTTCTGGATTTCATCTACTTTATGACAGAAAAGCATCTGCTCTAGTTGACTTTCAAACTAAACATTTAATGCAATGTATTTTTTCACTAATGTAATGATTTAAATTTCTAAACTAAATTATATCTGAGGAATAGGGAATTATAAAGCAATGAGGTTTGGCGATACAAGGAAATCCAAATAGTTTGTGCTTCCAAAGTATTTTCCTCGAAACTATCACCGCACCTGACTAGTTCTACACTCATGACAGGAGTAGTGGTGGGTGTCTTTTGAGCAGTTAGACAATTTAATCACTCAGCTCTGGTGATAAGTGCTTCCATTTTTTAAACTTAAGGGAAATTTTGAATGATTTCTTGATAAATGCTAGTAGTTTTCTTTCTTTTCTAGAGCCACACCGGTGGCATATGGAAGTTCCCAGGCTAGGGTTTCAATAGGGGCTACAGCTGCTGGTCTATGCCATAGTCACAGCAACGCAGGATCTGAGATATGTCTGCGACCTACATCACAGCTCACAGCAACACCAGATCCTTAATCCACTAAGTGAGGCCAGGGATCAAACCTGCGTCTTCATGGATGCTAGTCAGATTCGTTTCTGCTGAGCCATGATGGGAACTGTTATTTTATTCTTTTCAATATGGTGGTGAATGGGATGTTTTCTTTGCCTTAGGACATCTATAAAAAATACTGCTATGATTTATGTAAAAGAGTGTTCTGCCTATGTTGTCTTCTAAGGAGTTTCATGGTTTCCAGTTTTACATTAGGGTCTTTAGTCCATTTTGAGTTTATTTTTCTATATGGAATGAGAAAATATTCTAATTTCAATATTTTACATGCAGCTGTACAGTTTTCCCAGCACCATTTATTGAAGAAACTTTCCTCTATCCATTGTATTTTATTACCTGTTTTGTCATAGATTAATTTACCATAAGTGCAAAGATTTCAGGGCTCTCTATTCTGTTCCATTGATGTATGTGACTGGTTTTGGCTCAGTACCATACTGTTTTGATGACTGTGGCTTTGTAGTATAGTCTGAAGTCAGGAAGCCTTGATGCTCTTTTTTTTCTTTCCTCAATATTTCTTTGGCTATTTGATTGACCCCACTTTTTTATTTTACAAATTGTGAGACATCTATGAATAGCCTGAATAAACCACCTAAAATTAGTATCATGGTCTGTCCCTCTGCTTTTGTTGTTCAGTATTACATAGCTAGACATCACCTCTTTTGGGAAATATTTCTCCTATTTACACTGAATCAAATTTATTCAAATAGGAGTTCCCACAGTGTTGCAGCAGTTTAAGGATCCAGCATTGTCTCTCTGGTGGTGTCAGTTCTATCCTTGGCCTGGGAACTTCCATATGCCATGGGTGTGGCCAAAAAAAAAAGACAACTTATTCAAACATAATGACATTCAGATGCCATGCAAGCTTAATACATTATTAAATCCTAATACCTTGATGGTACTGTATGATTCAGTGTGCGTGTGCCTGTCTTACTGCTTACATTGAGAATGACCTAGCCATCACTAATAACTGATAATGCTCAGAATGTTGTGTATTGTCTGAATGCAAACACTTCCCCGGATAACATAAATTTGCTCTAGAGATTAAGGCTATATTGGCACCATTCTTCATCAACTAGTTCCTTAAAAATGTTCTGATCTTCTATTTCCTTTCCGTATTCTATAACAGAACCCCCACATTCTAATTAGTTGAATATATTGCTTTACTTCTATGTCAATCTTTGCCTATGTGTACTGGAGGCAATTATTTCATGGTACAGTATTCTGTCGGATAGAGTCATTATAACTACACTGAAGAAAATTTCAAAATCAATATAATTCCAGCATCCATTACAGACAATTTTGCTCAATAACTTTTTCATATGCCTAATTCTACACTTACAAAGCTTTATCCATAGTCATATAGTTGGAAAACATACAACTTTGCATTTTATGATTTCAACCAACACATATCATGTGATTTTTAACTTCAAGAGGAGCACCAGAAACTGCTTTTTGTTTGTTTTTTTTTGTTTTTTGTTTTTCTGTTTTGGGGCCACACCCATGGCATATGGAAGTTCCCAGGCTAGGGGTCGAATAGGAGCTACAGTCGCTGGCCTACTCCACAGCCACAACAACTCGGGATCTGAGCCACATCTGCGACCTACACCATGGCTCAAGGTAACACCAGATCCTTAACCTACTGAGCAAGGCCAGGGATTGAACCTGCATCGTCTTAGGTCCAGGTTGGGTTTGGTAACTGCTGAGCTATGAAGGGGACTCTCACACTGTTAGTAGTGATCACCTCTGCAGAAATATCACTGGATGTTTGATAGTGGAAAAATCATTCACTCTGTATGATAATTTTATGGATTAGTGGATTGTGGTTATGTTCACTTCCTTATTTTACATTTTCTATATATTTCTAATAAAAAAGATAAAGCACAGTAAGCTGTAAAAAGCACTACCATGAGAAACAAAACCAGAACTAAACAAAATATATCCTCTACTTTGGCATAAGACCTTCATGAAAATCTTTCAAATGGTCTATAAAATATTTAAGTGATTGAATATGCTAGATTTTCATCAATAAGGTCTTAGTTGATGAATTATAGGTTGCTTAATTTTTTCACTATTCCATTTAGCACTATATTCAGGATGTTTTTACACAAGCATTTGTCTTATTTTGATAACTTTTGGAGTATAAATTCCCAGAGAAATGACTCTTTCATTTGAAAACTGGTGTGCCACTTACAACAAGTTTTCAAATTAATATCCAAAAGGGTTGAATCAGTTTACATTGCCTTCAGCAATATAAATTATTACTGTAACATTCTCTAAAAGAAAAACTACAGCAATAAATATTTATGGGACCACTCTGTTGCTCTTAATTTTCATTTTTCTTTGCTTGTTTAGCCATTTATTCATTTAACAAATATTGAATGAGTATCAACTATATATGCCAGATACTGATAGTTTCTGGTGAGAAAAACCCAGAAATGATCCTTATCTTCTTAACTTCTTATCAAAATCTCAGGAAGAAAATATTTTTATCCCCAGATTTGCAGAAAAGGAAAAAAAAAGTTCAGGCAAAGAACTTATTAAAGGTCATATAGCAATTGAGGGATCTAGGGCTCTAGAATTCAAATCTAAACTCTTAGACACCAAAACCTATCCTTTTTTAGTCTGTCTAGCCATGATTTGGTATTACTACTCTAGAAGTTTCTATTTTTTTATTTTTATTTTTTCAGGGCTGCACCCATGGTCTATGAAAGTTTCTGGGCTAGAGGTCAAATTGGAGCTGTAGCTGCCAGCCTATGCCACAGCAACGTGGGATCTGAGCCTTGTCTACAACCTACAGTGCAACTCACAGCAATGTTGGATCCTCAGTCCACTGAGCGAGGTCAGGGATTGAACCCACACCCTCATGGACACTCTTCAGGTTTGTTACTGCTGAGCCATAATGGAAACCTCAAGAAATTTCTAATATTTTTGTTTATTTAATGAGTAAATTTAATATCTTATTATGTTTATTTCTTATGTTTATTTTGATATTTTTGATGTCAAACAAGGTTGAATGTTTTTTCTGTTTACTAATTGTATTTCTTCATGTGACAGTTGTTTGCTCTGTGCTTTAATCATAGTAACTACTGTGGTTCTGATGATCTTCTTCTAATCTGTAGAATCTATAGATAGAAATATAGAAAGATATTAGTTTTTGGTAATGTCTGCTTAATACAAATTTACATTCTTATTGTTTGTTTTTAAATTTGATTATAAGAGTTAAAAATTCAGACTAACTTAACACATTGCATTTTACCTTTATATTTATTGACGTGAAAAAAAATCAAGGGAATTTAGGAAATAAACTGCCATTTTACAAGGTTTGAGGAGGTTTCTTTTGACCTTTGTACTCTTGTTTTGACCATATGACTGTATTTGTGATTCACAGAATGAGTCACAGAGCCTGCTAATGAAGAAATCTTGATTGATCAGTAATTGAAATGCAAATTGGCTTTTTATAACAGAGCATTTTAATTTGAAGTGAATGTTTGATAGGATGTTTTAGAGCTTTCCTAATCCCAACCTTCAGAAACTATAATCTTTGCTCATATTTTCTGTTAATATTTTGCTTTTATCACCAGTGGTTGTATGTATAGTTACCCTAATAAATGCTATTATATGACTCCATATAATGTTTTATCATCTAGTTTTATCACTGTAATTCAGTAAATGGAGCTGTGTACTCTTCTCAATGAGTCATGTTTCCTTCATACATTTATTAATACTCTTTAAAAGTTCATAGTCACTACCATTCATGTCTCTGATTGTCTGAAGGTCTTTTGATGGTGAATTGAAATCTGTTTGAAGAATTGTCTAGAAATAAGTTTAACATGATTTTCTAGCTTACGTAAGACACTGCAAGTACAAGTGAATAAAATATTGCATAAAGCTGTATTAGTAATATAATGACATATATGACTAACAATGACATTAAGTAGGAAACCTTAAGGGCTATTTTACTGCTACTATGGCTACTAGCTACCATTTACTGATCACTTACTAAGTGCTACAACTAGCTAGGTACTTTACTTTTTTAAAAGTATTATTTAGTTTTCATAGTATTTACATATATAATGATTAAAATGAGGTTTTTTTTAGATTATGAAAGGGTTAAGTATTTGATGCAGGTCATATAGCTAGTGAGCGGGTAGAGAGCATGAATTTAAATCAAATTCTAAATTTATTTTAGCAGGGAATATAAATTTCAGAAACAGCTCTTTATAATTCTGGAGACAGTTGTATTCCCCAGAACAAACTAAAAATATTGCTTTACATATTCCAGACTTGATCATACTTTAGAATTATGAATACCTCAAATAAGGTTCATGAGACAAATACAGAGAAATCAGAATGCAGATTTCATCAATATATAATGGTAAGCATAAATACCAAAAAAATTAACCACAAAGTTCTTCAATCAGTGGATTCCATTGGCTTTGGGAAATGCTAACCAGAATTCCTCCTGTTTGATTTACGCACTCACAAAGTCTGGCTGCTCTTCCTCATTTGTGTTTTGCATGATAATACTCAATTTTAATTTACTAGAAAACAACAAATAATAAAGAGAAACAC
Source organism: Catagonus wagneri (assembly GCA_004024745.2). Classification (NCBI taxonomy): domain Eukaryota; kingdom Metazoa; phylum Chordata; class Mammalia; order Artiodactyla; family Tayassuidae; genus Catagonus; species Catagonus wagneri. The sequence continues at coordinate 1,313,855 of PVHT020000256.1, read as the reverse complement.
CAGAAGTTGAAAACTGAAAACTGGAAAGCTGAAACCCAAAGGCTGTAGACTAAGCTGTACTTAAGATTGTGATCATAATACTGGATGGAAATTTGAGTAAAAATAGGACTGTGGCAGGGAAGGAAGTAGACTGATAAGATTTTAAATGAACAATAGGAAGACAGAAGTGGGATTAAAGTATGGATGAGTTCAAAATGATAGTTTTAAAATGAGGAATAAGAGAACCTATTTATTAGAGTATGACTGCAAGAAAACACAGGGAAAGGGAAATTGTTTTGGAATTTGAAGGAAGAGTTTATAGGAGTGGGAAAGGGGTAAGATACACTTCCAGAAGTTTGGGAGGACTGATAAGATTTACTAGGCTCTATAGGCAAAGATGAAGAGCTGTTTTGGTGGTATGATGTTGTGCCTCATTACTTGAAGTATGGACTGTGGATCTGAAATGTCAGCTTCACTTGGAAACTGATTAGTAATACAGAATCTCAAGACCACATGAATTAGACTCTGCATTAGACAGCATCCCCATGCGAGCTGTCTGCACACTAATAAATCAGAAGCACTGGAGTTCCTGGTCGTGGCTTAGCAGAAACGAATCTGACTAGCCTACATGAGGATGTAGGTTCAATCCCTGGCCTTACTCAGTGGGATAAGGATCTGGCATTGCCATGAGCTGTGGTGTAGGTCGCAGACATGGCTTAGATCCTGCATTGCTGTGGCTGTGGTGTAGGCTGGCAGCTACAGCTCCAATTCGACCCAAGCCTGGGAAGCTCCATATGCCACAGGTGCAGCCCTAAAAAGACAGACAGAAAAAAAAAAAACACTCATGGAGTAGAATCTTCTACCCACTATTCTGAGATGTTTGTTTTGCATTTGTAAAAAGAGATTAAAAGTAATGATTTCATAGAATTTGAAGATTATTAATGAAAATACATACTAATGGTTAGGCATATGATAGGTGCTCAGTACATATTAATACATATTCCCTTTTACTTAAAGTTTCTTTCCTGGTAATTTCTTTCTTTTTGGGGGAGGGGCGGGGCGGGTGGCGGCGCATGCCCATGGCATGCAGATGTTCCCAGGCCAGGGACTAAACCTGAGACACAGTGGTGACAACACTGAATCCTTAATCGCTAGACGCTATTCACAGCTTGCTATTGGGAGAAGGGTACTGATAAATTTCCAGACTTTGGTAGGTATCCCCAAAAGTTCAGTCCTAGGAGTAAGGGCAAAGCAAAGCAAAAATAAATACTTTCACTAGAGTCTAACTTCTAGAGAGTTCCCGGCATGGTGCAGCGGTTAACAAATCCGACAAGGAACCATGAGGTTGTGGGTTCGATCCCTGGCATCGCTCAGTGGGTTAAGGATCTGGTGTTGCCGTGAGCTGTGGTGTAGGTCGCAGACGCAGCTTGGATCTGGCGTTGCTGTGGCTGTGGAGGCTACAGCTCTGATTAGACCCCTAGCCTGGGAACCTCTATATGCCGTGGGTGCAGCCATAAAAGGACAAAAAAAAGACAACAAAAAAAAAGTCTAACTTCTAATCATCTCAATTCCAGAACAGGATTAAGGTGGTCGCTTTGTAGTAATTTATTGAGTTATCCATGTAGTTCCATACATTTTTATATGTGTATCACATTTAAATAAAAATACCAAAATGAAAAAAATGAAACTAAGGAACAAAATTGATGCCAAAGAATCTCTGCCAATTTTTGTAAAGAAATTACAGTAAAAATGAGACAATTAATAGGAGTAAAATAAGTAAGGATTGGAAAGAAAGACAAGAAGTTGTTATTTATATATTTTATGATTTTCTACATATAAAACCCAAAAAATTTATGGAAAAATTACCAGAGATACATTTAATAAATTTGCTGAGAAACAAAATAAAATTGTAGTTTAGATCTTTCATATTTAACTGACTGTCACAGTGTACCTAGGTAACAACTTTATAATGCATAAAAGGCATTCAAACATATATTAAGTGAACAGATGAACCATATTATCAACAAAAGCGAAGGACGTTTCCTAACTTCTGAAATAAAAAAGCATAAATGGTCATATAAGTTACTATTTTTTTTCTTTTTTTTTGCCCTTTAGGCTTGCACCTGAGGCACATGGAAGTCCCTAGGCTAGGGGCTGAATTGGAGCCACGGACACAGGCCTACATCACAGCCACAGCAACGCGGGATCCGAGCCACATCTGTAACCTACACCATCCATAGCTCACCACAATGCGGGATCCTCAACCCACAGAGTGAGGTCACGGATAGAACTAGCATCCTCATGGATACTAGTCAGGTTCTTAATTGCAATGAGCCACAACGGGAACTCCTAAAATTTTTTTAATAAGTTATTATGACCCAGCACTGAATTTTACTGTTTGAGATTAAAATACAGTTCATCAAGGACTATTTTCACTCTAATTCCCACTCACTGGAATCTTGATAATTTTGGACATTTAAATTTTAATTGCATTATGATTAACATAATATTATATTAGTTTTAGGTTCATAACAGTGATTTTATATTTTTATATACTATGAAATGATCACCAACGATAAGTCCAGTTACCACCTATCAACATACAAGATTATCACAATGGTATTGACCACATTCCCTAGGCTGTATATTACATTGCCATGACTTATTTATTTTATAGCTGAAAGTTTATACCTCTTACCCCCCTTTACTTATTTCATTTGTTCCCCCATCTCTTTCTCTCCGGTAACTACCAGTTTGCCTCTCTGTATCTACAAGTTTGTTTTGTTTGTTAATTTGTTTTGTTTTTTAGATTCCAAATATAACTGAAATCATATGGTATCATAACAGAAGTAAACTCAAAATGCATTAAAGACTTACATGTAAGACCTGCAACCATAAAACTCCTGGAAGAATACACAGGCAGCAATCTTTTTTACACTGTTCTTAGCAATTTTTTTTTCATGACTCCTCAGGCAAGGGCAACAAAAGCAAAAATAAACAAATGCGACTACTTCAAATTAAAAAGCTTTTGCACAGAGAAGGAAACCACCAACGAAATGAAAGGTTAACCCACTGAACAGGAGAAGACATTTGCAAACCTTGTATCTGAAAAGAGATTGATATCCAAAATTTATAAGGAACTTACATAACTCAATAACAAGAAACAAACAACCAGATTAAAAAAGGGGCAGAGGACCCAAAAATTTATATTTTCCAAATAAGATCTATAGATGGCCAACAGGCACATGAAAAGATGCTCAGCATCACTAATCATCAGGGAAAAGCAAATCAAAATCTAATGAGATACCACCCCACACCTGTCAGAATGGGTATTATGAAAAGACAAGGAACAATTAATGACAAGGATGTGAAGAGAACACTCATGCACTTTTGGAGGGAATGTAAATTGGTACAACCACTATGAAAAACAGTATGAGTTTTCTCAAAAAAACCAAAAATAGAACTGCCATATGACCCAGCAATTCCACTTCTGGATATTCATCCTAAGAAAACAAAACATTAATTTAAAAAGATGTGTGTACCCCTATGTTCATTGTAGCACTGTTTACGATAGCAAAGATGTGGAAACAACCTCCATGTCTATCAACAGACAAATGTATAAAGAAGATGTGGTGCATAAATACACAAGGGAAAAAGAATGAAATGTTGCCATTTGGAGCAACATGGATGGGCCTCGAGGGTATTTTGCTGTATGAAATATGGCACAGGAATCTTGCTAATTTTGAAGTGGTTGTCATAACCTGGCATCCTAGTTGAGGTCTTACATGCTCGTAATTATTTCTCTGTTAAGGGGAACATGTTTCGTGAGAAGCAGTAGTGGAGTACAATGGATTCACAGTGCACTCTCCTTTGTGCAATAGTTGTATTGAGGGTGATGAACCACTTCTGAAATTACTTTTTCTTCTATCCAAATTACTTTTATCTTGCAATATTATTCACATAATAGCTGGACTTCTTTATGGGTACTGGTTGTATTCTTTTAACTTTTCTGTACCAGATCAAATTTGCAGATAACTCAAAATACCTGAATGCAAACTTGAATTGACTAGTTATTTCTGCTGAGTAAAGAATCATCATTTATCTCCTAAAATAACCACTCAGTTATGAAGATACATGGAGTTCTCTCTGTCCTTATATTGTTACACAGAGCTACAACTGATTATAGAAGCAGGGGCAAAAAAATCCAAAATAGTAAGCCAGGAAAATCTATGTTCCTTTACAAAAAAATTTGTCTTATTTTGTAGTTCTTGTCAAATTTGAAGAGTTGTGTTCACAAAAGAAAGAAGCTTCTGATACTGTCTTATATCCAGTGATCTCAGGTCACTAATTTTCATTATAATAACATATCTGAAGGTGACCTCTTTTAGTCCATCTTCATTGATTCCATCACATTCAGAGCACAGAGGGCTCTGTGCTCTGAATGTGATGATACATTGAATGTGATATAACAAATGATACAGTCTCTCTTATGAATTAATAACTGGACTCCTTCTTATTTTTGCCAGTTATTTGCAAAAAAGCAAACTGACTTTGAAACCTGGGGAAGAACAAGGCCAATGATTTAATTCTTCTTATTAATGATATAACAACATGTGCTTGTATTAGTTTCATCTAAATCTCCACGCTTCATTTGTTCACTTTAGACAAATCTGCTGAATCGAGCCAAGTGCTCTGTTTTGTGAAAGTCAGTGATAGCATTTCCAGGTGTGGCATGAAAAAGAAAAAGGTGTAGAACCAGGAGCTTATATGGAGGAACAAGCTCTAATCTGAGTTGTTGATTTGGTCCAAACGGATACAGTGAAGAGTTTAATAGCCTACTTAAAGAAAAATTGTTCAGAGCTTACGTGACTAGCAAGCTCTCAAAATCTAACATCTGGGTTTATTCCCTTGTGTCCAAATACATCTTAAATGTTTTTAAATCCTTATCATTCAAAAAAGAAATGGGTCTCTTTGCATTACTGTGTCAACTCTCAAACAATGTACTCAGGTACGTTTTCAAGAAAAAATGTTTATAAGTTATGTACTTGATTATTATTTGTTTTAAGTTTTCTGACTTGATTCTTCTTCAGAAATAGCTATAATGTCACATCTTTTTGCTATTTCACAGGTACCATCTTCTCTTTGATAGCTTTCACATGTAATGTCCTTTTTTTTGGCCACACCCACAGCATGTGGAAGTTCTCAGGCCAGGGATTCAACCTGTGCCACAGCAGCAACCCAAGCAGCTGCAGTGACAATGTCATATCCTTAACCCACTGCACCACAAAATAATTCGGTCTTATGTACTTTTTCCATCTTCTCTTTGACAGCTTTCATATATTATGTACTTTTAAATATTTTCCTGCCTGCTTGGGTATTTTATCAGCTTTTTGCTTCTATTTTACGAATTATTAATTCTGCTCTTTTCTACATCCATATGGCTTTTAAATCTCATTACAATTATGCATCTTCATTATGAAGTAGATTCTTTTAATCTCATTCTGTTTTTATTTCCTGACATTTCTTCATAGAAAACAGTTTTTAAACATTTACTAGTTTCCAAAAATTTAGTTCGTGTCAAAGCAACCCTGAGGAAAACAACAAACAGGAGGCACAAATGTCCCAGACTCCAGACAATATTACAAAGTGAGAATAATCAAGACAGTGTGGTACTGGTATAAAAACAGACATATGGATCAATGGAATAGAACAGAGAGCTCAGAAATAAACCCAGACACTTATAGTTAATTAATTTTCAACAAAGGAGGCAAGAATATAAAATGGGGAAAAAGTCTCTTCAGCAAGTGATACTGGCAAAATGGATAGCAGCATATAAATCAATGAAATTAGAACACACCCTTACATCATGCACAAAAATATATTCAAAATGGTTTAAAGGCTTAAATGTAAGAGAAGACACCATAAAACTCCTAAGAGAGAACATAGACAAAACACTTTCTGACATCTATCTTACAAATGTCTTCTCAAGTCAGTCTCCCAAGGCAATAGAAATAAAAGCAAAAATAGGAGTTCTTGTTGTGGCTCAGTGGTTAACAAATCCGACTAGGAACCATGAGGTTGCGGGTTTGATCCCTGACCTTGCTCAGTGGGTTAAGAATCCGGTGTTGCCGTGAGCTGTGGTGTAGGTCGCAGACGTGGCTTGGATCCTGCCATGGCATAGGCCAGCAGCTACAGCTCCGATTAGACCCCTTGCATGGGAACCTCCATATGCCACGGGTGTGGACCTAGAAAAGACAAAAAAAAAAAAAAAACCAGAAATAAAAACAAAAATAAACCAATGAATGGTACCTAATCAAACTTACATGCTTTTGCACAGCAAAGGAAACCATAAAAAAATGAAAAGACAACCTAAAAAATGGCAGAAAATATTTGCAAATGATGCAACAAGGGCTTAATCTCCACAATACACAAACAATTCATAGAACTCAACAACAACAAAAAAAAACGAAATAACCCAATTGAAAAATGGACAGAAGACCTAAGAAACATTTCTCCAAAGAAGACATACAGTTGGCCAGCAGGCACATGAAAAAATTCTCAACATTACTTGTTACTAGAGAAATGGGAATCAAAATTAGAATGAGCTACCACTTCACTCTGGTCAGAATGGTAATCATTAATAAGTCTACAAATAAATGCTGGAGGGTGTGTGGAGAAAAGGGAGCCTTCCTACACTGTTGGTAGGAATGTAAATAGGTACAGTCACTATGGAAAATAGTATGGAGGTTCCTCAGAAAACTAAATATAAAACTACCATATGATCCAGCAATCCCACTCCTAGACATATGTCTACACAAAACTTTCATTCAAAAAAATACATGCACCTCTATGTTCACTGCAATACTATTCACAATAGCCAAGACATGGAAACAACATAAATGTCCATTGACAGATGAATGGATTAAGATGAAGATGTGGTACATACACACAATGGAATACTACTCAACCATAAAAAGAATGAAATGCCACTTGCAGCAGCATGGATGCAACTAGATAGTCTCATAACTAAGTGAACTCAGAAAGAGAAAGACAAAAGCATGTGATATCACTTATATGTGGAATCTAAAATATGGCACAAACAAACCTATCTGCAGAAGAGGAACAGACTCAGATGCATGGAGAACAGACTAAGAGCAAGGAGGAGGAAGTGGGATGGACTGGGAGTTTGGGGTTAGTAGATGCAAACTATACATTTAGAATGGATAAGCAATGAAGTCCTACTGTATAGCACAGAGAATTACATCCAATCTCTTGTGATAAAACATGATGGAAGATAACATGACAAAAAGAATGTATGTGTGTATATATATATATGGCTGAGTCACTTTGCTGTACAGCAGAAATTGACATGACATTGTAAATCAACTATACTTTAATAAAAAAATAAAACTAAAAATTTACCATGGTTTTTGTGATAGGTCTTTAAAGAAGTCTGCATTGCTTTAAGAGTGTTATTTGATATTCTCTTTATCTTGTTCTATAAAGTTCTTTTAAGTCTAAATATTTTGGCAGTTTGCTCAAATTACTGGTATTTTTCAGTAGAACCATGAATTATCTTTGAACTTTCCTACTCTCTTTCAACTGGAAAAATGTCGAATTCTTTTTTCTGATCTGTAATTGGATGAAAGGATGGACCAGAACCTATAATTACCCTTAGGCAGAAAAATCCTTTGGTGTTATTTCAAGCTGATAATCTGTAAATACTTCTTCCATATTTATTTAATAAAAAGAGCACTGGTGCCTACAAATAGGTTTTATAAACCAAAACCATAATACTAGTAACTATTATAACCATTGGATTACACGTTTCCATATTATGATTAGGATTCTCTGTAGAGCCCTACCTGCACTAGTACTCCTTTCTTGTTGTTTTAAAGCCTCTCATAGACTAGCACACCTTGCAATGATGTGAATGGCCTTTTACTTTTCCACCTCTGGTTGACAGCTGTTCAGTTGACAATATGCCACCTGGAGAGACCTGAGATACTCTACTGCCTGCTCTCTGTAAAGTCAGACAGAGGAAATATGTGAAAAGCCAGTACAATGCAGAACTCAGCAGCTATAGCTCTGATTCGACCCATAGCCTGGAAACTTCCCTATGCCACAGGTGTGGCTCTTAAAAGAAAAAAAAAAGTGATTGTAGTAAAGTTCAAAGGAAAGTTACTTTAAGGAATAAATATTTAATAAATATCAGTTTCATTTGATTACATATTGTATTTTTCTTCTGTCTTTTTAGGGCCACATCCACAGCATACGGAGAATCCCAGCCTAGGGGTAGAATTAGAACTGTAGCCGCTGGCCTATGCCACAGCCATAGCAATGCAAGGTCTGAGCCACGTCTGCGACCTACGCCGCAGCTCACAGCAACACCAGATCCTTAACTCACTAAGTGAGGCCAGGGATGGAACCTGGATCCTCATGGATACCAGTCAGATTCATTTCCTCTGAGCCACGAAGGGAAATCCACATCTTGCATTCTTAATCCAGATATTAAGAAAACAACATCACTTTTAGTCTTTGGATATAGTAATTAAGGAAGCATTAAAACAAGACTAGAAAGTTTTATATGACATACATTGAAATACAGTTGAAGGTACAATATTATGTATTAGAGATTAATAAACCTTCGAAGAAAGGAAGGAATAAGGACTGGCAGCCATAGAAAACAACCTGCGAAGCAAGTCAGCCAGAACTTTGCAAACGCAGCAAGGAGCTCTTACCAACCACATGGACAAATGCATTAGGGTAAATTGTTTAAACCTGTAATTATAAGACAGCTTGAGAGACTAGAAAAAAGTAAGACCGCTACTCTATGCTATCTGCAAAAGACATACTTTACCTGTAAAAAAAAATAGACACTTTAAAAGTCAAAAGTTGGAAAAAGATATACCATTGTAAACACTATTCATTAAAGACAATGAAGTGAACATATTAACATCAAGAAGAGTAGCTGTAGGACACAGGGTGATACCAGATAGATATAAAGGAGGACATTTCATAATGATGAAAAAGCCAATTCATTAGAAAGATACATCAACTATCACAGTAGACCTTTAAACATATGAAACTCAAACTAACAGACATAAAGGGAGAACTATAAAAACTCATAAACTTAGGTGACAATTTCAACTCTCTTCCCTCAGTAACTGATACAATAAATAAGGAAATAGAAGATTTGATCTACAGCAGCAATCAACTTGATCTAAAATTCATAGAATATTATTCTATAATCCATGAAACAGTTATGAAGAGGCGTATTCCAAAAGGTGAGATCTCTCTGAAAAAAGGATCAAATTCTTGAACTTAACGTACAAGATATGCTTATAAATAAACTTATGGCATAAATCCTTAATGCCTCTTCTCTGAAATATGGAATGTGATAATTGAGCATGTGCTTACTTTTTGAGTAATATTCCATTATTAGTTTATTAAATTAAATATGTATGTGATTTTAAAAAATACACATTGTTTTTGGCTTCTTCATGGAATGTTAACTAATACAGACAATAGGCTGGGCAATAAATTAATCTCAGTAAATTTTGAAAGATTGAAATCTTAGATAGCATGTTCCCATATCCCTAATTTCATTAAATGAAAAATTAATAACAAAAAGGTTTTTGGCAAAACACCCAATATTTTGAAATTATGTACCACATTTCTAAATAACCTAAGGATCAAACATAAGTTACAAAGGAAATTGTGAAGTATTTCTAATTGACTGACAAGGAAAATACAACCAAACAAATCTGTGGGGTATAGTGAAAGAAATACTCAAAGGGAAATTTGTAGCTTTAAATGATTATACGTGACAGAAAATTTTTAAAATGAGTGAAAATAGAGTGACATAAACAAATATGGCAGAGATGGTAACTCCAAAATTTCCTCCACAAAAACCCTGAAAAACTGAGTGAAAATTGCCAGAATCAAATGGAAGAACTCTAGGAAATAATAAAAGGATTTCTGGCAACAAAGCAAATGTTTATCAAGAAAAGGAATTTTAAAATAGCAGGAGGGTTCTGTGGCTTTTTTCCTTGACCTTTCCCATTCATTCTCCAGCTCACTAGCAGCCTTAAAGATAACAGCCTACATTCCCAGTTTGGGACCTTTGCCCCTAGTTCTGGAGTGATCAGAGCAGACTTTATCCTCAAAGAACAGTGTCTTGTTTCTTTCTATCTTAGGGCTACCTGAAGGAACAATGCAAGACACCTGCCTTTGTTTTTCCCAACTCAGAATTGTCTTAAGGGAGAAAAATGCCTTCAGAGAAGGCTTCCTAGAAAACGTTCTAAGGCAAATGAACAACTCACTGTCTCTGCTGCAGGGGGGGAAAGATTGCAGGTGAGACAAACAATAGGCATGCACAGGAGGAAAAGCTGGGAAAAGAATTTCTTTTGGAAATTAGGGCAATGAAGAGAACTTGTAACATACAAGGAATTTAGAGAGTCACACATATGCCCAGGGTAAGATGCACGTTCAGAAAAGATCCAAGAAGACCCTAAGCTTTTACGTCTGGCTGATCTTTATGTTCAGCACGTGTAAGAACTGAAGGCTAAGGCACACTTGCAAATAGCCTGGCTAAGCATTGAAGGAGTGCCACAACATAGAGCCAATTTGCTATCTGCAGACAATGGGAGAATTGTTTTGCTTTTTTTTCCCCCACTTTTCTTTTTGTTCTTTTTTTTTTTTTTTGCAGGGGGTGCAGAGGTAATCTAAGCATTAAAGGAAATATTTGTCAAAATACTAGCTAATCATAAGCTTAAGGAACAGAGACTTTGGACACAACATTTGACAAAAAATTATCTACAAAAAATAGTTCACAAAAATAATTTTAAAAGTCAACTAAACTACCTAGTACAACCCACAGGGAACAATGAAAACACTGTTTCCTGAGGAGGGAGGAAGGTGGCAAGATGGAGTTGGAAAGCACTATGGTTTGGTTGGGCAGGATGCTGTCAATACAGTCTGTCACTCTAAGACCCACAGCAACCCTGAGAACTACGTGGGCCTCATCACACTGGCTAATGACTGTGAAGTGTTGACCACACTCACCCCTCACACCAGCCTCATCCTGTCTAAGAGCCACACTGTCCAATCCAAAGGCAAGATCACATTCTGCACTGGCCTCTAGGTGGTCCACCTGGCCCCGAAGCATCAGCAGAGCAAGAATCACAAGACTCAAATCACTGCCTTTGTGGGAAGCCCTGTGGAGGATAATGAGAAGGATCTGGTGAAACTGGCTAAATGCCTCAAGAAGGAGAAAGTAAATGTTTTTATTTTATTTATTTTTTTTATTTTTTGTCTTTTGTCATTTTAGGGCCACACCCGCAGCATATGGAGGTCCCCAGGCTAGGGGTCTAATTGGAGCTGTAGCCACTGGCCTACAACACAGCCACAGCAACACGGGATCCGAGCCGCATCTGCGACCTACACCACAGCTCACAGCAACGCCAGATACTTAACCCACTGAGCAAGGCCAGGGATCAAACCAGCAACCTCATGGTTCCTAGTCGGATTCGTTAACCACTGAGCCACGATGGGAACTCCAGTAAATGTTGACATTATCAATTTTGGGGAAGAGGAGGTGAACACAAAAAAGCTGATTGCCTTCATAAACACTCTGAATGGTAAAGATGGAACAGGTTCTCAGCTGGTTACAGGGCCTCCTGGGCTCAGCTTGGCTGATGCCCCCATCAGTTCTCTGATTCTGGCTGGGGAAGATGGTGCCCATGCTGCATCTTGGTGCCAGTGACTTTGAATCTGGAGTGGATCCCAGTGCTGACTCTGATCCTGAGCTGGGCCTGGCCCTGCATGTTTCTATGGAAGAGCAGCAGCAGCAAGAGGAGGAGGCATGGTGGGCAGCTGCCACCTCTGCTGCTGAGTCCAGGATTGCTACAACTGAGACTGAAGGTGAAAGAGACTAGAACGATGGATTCTGAAGATGACCATCAGCCAGCAGGAGTTTGGCCACACCAGGCTCTCTGACCTAAGAAGTACGAATAAGGAAAAACAGATTGCTTATGCCATGCAGATGTCCCTGCAGGGCACAGAGTTTGGCCAGGGAGAATCGGCTGACATCAAGGCCAGTTCAGCCATGGATACATATGAGTCTGCCAAGGAGGAGGATGATTATGATGTGATGTAGGACCCCGAGTTTCTTCAGAGTGTCCTTGAGAACTCTCCAGGCATGGATCCCAACAACAAAGCCATTCGAAATGCCATGGGCTCCCTGGCCTCACAGGCCAACAAGGAAGGTAAGAAGGACAAGAAGGAAGAGGATAAGAAGTGAGACTAGAGGGAGAGGGAAGCCGAGCCTATTCATGGGGCCTCAGAGAGTGAGGTGGGATATAGCGTTAGATGTGTCATCTGTAACCACTGCACCTAAATAAAGCTTGGCAACTTTATTTTTTTTCAAAAAAAGAAAGAAAGAAAGAAAGAAAGAAAGCAAGCAAGCAAGCAAGCAAGCACACCCTAAGAAGGGTGAAGAATATGACATCCAGATTTACCACATTACAATATCCAAATGACCAGTTTTCAACAACACAAAATTTTGAAGCATGCAAAGAAATAAGGAGTAGCACATCCACAGGAAAAATTAATAGAAACTGTCCCCGAGGAAGCACAAAATTCGAATTACTAAAAAATACTTAAAACAACCATCTTTCTTCTTTTCTGTGGAAAAGTTTATTTGTGCCATATATTAGATTCCAGATATAAGTGATATCATATGGTATTTGTCTTTCTCTTTCTAACTTACTTAGTATGAGAATTTCTAGTTCCATCCATGTTGCTGCAAATGGCATTATTTTGTTCTTTTTTATGGGTGAGTAGTATTCCATAAATCAACTGTCTTAAATATGTTCAAAGAGCCAAAAGAAGCCATGGACAGAAACAAATGAAACCAAGGGAATGGCTCAAAAAAAAAAAAAAAGAATTTAAATAAAGACAAAGAAATTATAAAAATAAGCCAGACAGGAATGCTGGAGATTAAAAGTACAATAACTGAAATAAAAAATTCATTAGTGTTTCAATAATAGATTGTACAGGCAAAGGAAAAACAAAGTCAATGAACTTGAAGATAGGCCATTTGAAATTATTCAGACTGAAGAACAGAAATTAAAAATAAACAGAGCCTAAGAGAACTGTGGAACATTAAGCTTACCAGCATACACATAATGGGAGAGCCAGAGAAGATGAGATAAAGGGTCAGAGAGAATATTTAAAGAAATAATGGCTGAAAAGTCCCCAAATTTGATAAAAGAAATGGATCTATATCTTTAAGTAGCTCAGCAGACTCAGAGAGATAAATGCAAAGAGATCTACCTACATGGAGGCAAATTATAATGAAACTGTCAGAAGACAAAGTCTTAAAAGCAGTAAGAGAAGTAACGTCATATTTAAGGAATCCTTAATAAGATAAATAGATAAATGAAGTATATTTTTAAAAATTAGAACCAACAAAGCCAAACTTTGGCTCCTTGAAAAGATTTACAAAAATGACAAACTTTTAGCTAGAGTGATTAAGAAAGAAAGGGAGAAGACTCAAATTATTAAAATCAGAAATGAAAAGTAGGAACAGTTCTGACTTTATAGAAATAAAAAGGATTATAAGAAAATATCATGAACAACTGTACACAAATAAATCAGATAGCTTGGTGAAATGGACAAGTTTCTACACACACATGAACTATCAAAACCAATGCACTAAGTAATAGAAATACAAATACAATAGCAAATAATAAGATTGAACTAGTAATCAAAAAACTTTCCAATAAAGAAAATCAAGGACCAGGTAACTTCACTATGATATTCTACCAATTATTTAAGGAAATAACAACTCAGACTATTATTTCTTTTCCTTTTTTTTTTTTTTTTGGCTGCCCCACCCATGGTATATGGAGTTCTCAAGCCAGGGACCGAATCCAAGCCAGAGCTACAGCCTACGCCACCATTCTGTCAATGCTGGATTATTAACCTGCTTCACTAGGCTGGTGATTGAACCCATGTCCCTGCCACTGCAGAGACACCGTTGATCCCATTGCCCCACAACAGGAACTCCAAACTATTTTAAAAAATAGAATAAGAGAGAATATTTTCTAACTTATTGTATGAGGTCAACATCACCCTGACATTAAAGCCAAATAAAGAAGATACCACAAGGGAAAAAAAATATAGCTTTCTTATGAATAGAATATGGACAAAAATTCTCAACAAAATACTAGCAAACTGAATTCAACAGCATATTAAAAAGGTTATGCAATGCAACCAAGTGAGGTTTTTCTCAGGAATGCAAGGGTGGTTTAACATTAAAAAAAAAAAGCAATGTAAACACCAATACTAACGGAATGAAGAAAAAATGACCATCTCAATAAAAAAGGCATTTTACAAAATTCAACAATTCTTTCATCATAAAAATATTTAGGAGGGAGTTCTCATTGTGGCTCAGACATAATGAACCCAACTAATATCCATGAGGACGACGGTTTGATCCCTGGCCTCACTTAGTGGGTTAAGGATCCAGTGTAGCCATGAGCTGTGGCATAGGTCCTAGATGCAGCTTGGGATCTGGCATTGCTATGGCTATGGTGTAGCCTGGCAGCTTACAGCTCCAATTTGACCCCTAGCCTGGGAACTTCCATATGCCCTGGGTGTGGCCTTAAAAAGACAAAGACAGAGAGAGAGACAGACAGATAGAAAGAAAGGGGGAGGGAGGAATGGAAAGAGACAGAGAAAGGAAGAAAAGAAGAAGAAAATCTGAATAACTCTATAACTTTTTTTTTTTTAAAGTGAATCCATTACCAAAACCTTCCCACAAAGAAACGCTAGTCTATTTGGTTCCATTGCTAAAATCTATAAATCATTTAAGAAAGAAATAATATCTAATGCAAACTTTTTAAGAAAATACAGGTGGAGATAACACATTCCTACTTGTTTTATGCAGATGGCATAACTCTAAGATGACAGATATTACAGGAATAATTATAGAACAACTTAGCCTCTTGTAAAATGAAGAGCCTGTAGATTTCACATCAATTTGCATTTGATAGATGTTTTAAGGACAAGAATGTTATAAATCACTCTCCTATAATAAGAAATACTTTTCATCAAATATCTCAGAAATGATTAACACCTGGAATAGGTATTCCTAATAGACTGGATGTGGAAACATTTAGAAGAGAAATACAAGTTTCTGTCTGTTAGCCATACATAAATAACATGTAGAGAAGCAAGAATTCTAGGGATGGCTGAGTTGCTTTAACACCGACTGTAAGCAGAGAACTTAATAGTTTCAATACAAACCATAACTTAACATGGTAATAGGATTCCAAGAGCATTAACGTCTCAACACCTTAATAGGTGCTCCTTCACTCAGCAGATGCTAAAGAACAAGGGGTGCCTTGGCAAACATTCCCATAACTGAGTTCTCATACATTTTAAATTTAGATAAGGCTGAGATAAGAATAAAAGCCAAAGAGACCCAATATATCACACCACTAAGTCTTAACAGAGTTCTAAAATGGGAAAATAAATGCATATACTTAATAAAGTAACTGTTATTGTCTAGTCGATGACTGTTTTTCTTGATGAATACTTTTAAGAGTCTATTAGAAGAATTCCTACATTAAGACAAACCTATTGTCAGCAATCTTTCCCAGTGAAGTTGTAAAATTTATTTTTTTTAATGACATCTTATTAATTCTTATTATACATCTGAGTATATTTGATGAGTAAAGAGGGAGTTAAATTAATGCTTATAATTCTTACAAAGATTGCTACTCTTTCTTCATTGAATCAGCACTTAGCTAAATCCTACTTATTTATTACTTTAAACAGCTCCCTTCAGGGTATACACTCTAGATCTCTTTATTATTTTTATTTATGAGATATATTTGTAAAAACCTTTCCATTGTGTTTCCATTTTCTTCATCCTTAACATAATGTCATAGTGAATACTGTTTTGCTAAATTAACTAGGAACTATTTCACTGTTTGTGATACAGTTTATCTTCATATGTGGCCAAAGCAAGACTTCTCTTTGGAATGTCCTTATTAAACTGCTTCCGGATAGAAAAATAAATAACTATCCATATTTATGTTTGTCAAGCTGAAGTCCTTGAAGTCATTTGTCAGGAGAATAAGGCAAGTCAGAAACCCAAGATATTCTAGTAAGTTTATTAGAAAGTTCATTTAAAAAACATAATCTAGCACATTGCCCAGACAAGGATAATAGGAGTCAAGTCCTTTGTAGCCAGTAGATGAAGGCAATGTCTGCTTTGATGTTAACTATTTAAAAACATTTATGCTTACCTCTTGTTAATATATACAGAAATCATTATCCAATATGCCAACATGCTCTTACCACATGTCTTATTGCCACATAACTTATTTAAGCAAGTTAAATTGCAGTGCAAAAAGGCAACTCATTTATAAACTCACTTAAAATGTTTTTATTTTTACTCAGCCTGTGTTCATGTCCTGTGTTCTTGCATATATTGGGCATATCTGGTCTTCCCCATACTTACAATGTTTTCTGTCGTTCTGCATATTAGCGATTGCTAACACATGCAAATATGCATGAACAAAAACACTACGTGCTATCAATTGTCATCTCCACCTATCCCTATTTTTTTCTAGTTTTACTCCTATTTCAAGTCAAACCAGAGATATTTTATTCACATATTCTGGCCATTAGTCAGGCAAGTCTATTATCCTTTTCTCTATACCATCCCTTTTCTCAGCTAGTTGCTTGTTGCAGCCTTCCAAAAACAACCCTCCATCATGCTATCTTCTGTAACTTCTCTAAAAGCTTCTTTATTCTCACTTTCTTTACCTCAGAACTCACCTGCTCCTTTTCCATTTCAGCCCCAGGAAAACTGAAAAAGAAAACTTTGTTTTTAAGACAGATCTAGCTCAGCAGTCAGTACACCAGGGCCTGTGTTTCAAATCCGTCCATAGCCTGTTTTAGCACAGCCCACGGAGTTAAGAATAGTTTGTATATATTTATGGCCACACCTGCGGCAGGGACTGAATCCGAGCCACAGCTCTGACCTATACCACAGCTGGAGCAATACTGGATCCTTAAACTCACTGCACCAGGCCAAAAATCAACATTTAGATGATGACTGAAACAAAGATTATTGAACAGTGCGTAATTAATTCGGTAGCAAAATTATTTATACCTTTGCTAACCGATGGATTTTAAAAATCAGTGTTACTTCTAGTTAGGCAGAGTTGCATTAATACTCAATCTATGCTATAGTATTGCATTTCAAACATTTTTATATACACATATATTCTTAGAAAAAAAGAGATTCTCTGAGATAACTTATCACTTTGCTTTTAAATAAAGAAAATAAATAAGTTCTGTTGCTGCAATTTTTTCCACATGCTCCACCCGTGTCAGGATAAATAATTGTTTGATCAAAATAGCAGCTGCCGATGTGCCCCTGGCTGAGGAGTTGATTAATGAATTCTCATTAGTAGTTACAACCCTAGAACAATCCAGCAGCCTTTGGACATCCTCGCCCTGATCATCTACCTCCTTCCCCTGTCTTCACGTTGGGAGCAGTTTCTGTGTCTCCTCCAGGCATCTACAGACCTCTGAGGAGACAGAGGTCAGGAGCAGGGATTGCAGTAATTCCCTGTTTCTTCTCTCCCAGACAAAACGAACAACAACCTTCCAACAAAATGCTCTAATTATCTCTGTGCAGCTATATTCCAAATTTCTATTTTTGCCCTTGGTGAAAATACTGCTCCTACTATATTTGAGGAGGGGAAGGAGTCATTTGCCATCCTTTTCCAAGCCCACCCATGCTGCTGTAGTTTCTCACACCAGTTAGGTCTCCCTGGGCCTCTGATCACTGCACTTGTGCACTAGCTTCCGAGGAGCAGCGGCTTAGCACTGTCTTGGTTTCAGTGGAGAGCACGTAAGGAAGACAAAACCACCCTTTACTATGTGCCTCCTTGATTCCTTACAACACCACTAAGCCAGAATGTGGCTGTGACCTGAGGTTTCAGGCATAACTAGAGAGTCGGTAATAGGATATAGCAGGAGAATCCACTTAAAACTGTATATTAAAAATGACTGTTGCCACAGTCCAAGGATAAGGCTAACCCCAGCAAGCCAGTTCATAGACTTTCTCCACCATGAAGAAGAGATCTCTCTTTTTCAGATATTCAGAGTAAATTTCCTATCACTTTAGGAAAACAACTACCATTACCAACACCAATGGTATCTCCTTGGGGTTATCAGACACCCTGTTAATAAAAACAAACTAAGTTTATCCTAACTCATTGCAGTAAGGGAGACAGAGTCTTAGCAGTATCTCAGAAGAGGGACATTTAGAAGGTCTGAGGTCTAGGCAGACCTTTTCAAGGCAAGGAAATGATTAGGTTTGGGCAGTGTTTGTGATACAACACTTTAGCATTGCTAGGTGCAGGGCAGTGAGGGTTCTGAAGTGATAAGTAAACTGTTGTTTGATAAACTATTTCCTTACTCAGGTAAGAGAATGTTATCTCCAATACATTAATTTGTAGGAATTTCTTAAAGCCAATTGTAAAATTAGTTATTGGTTTAGTTTTATCCTGTGCTGGGGGAAGTTCCTCCTCCTCCTTCCCTTAAAGAAAGCCACCAAGTCATACTGACATAACTGGTTTCCCTTCTCACTAGGATGATCTTTAGTCCTCCACAGTAGCAGAAAAGGCCAGGTGTGGTATTGACGACCCAAATTTGTGGACTGGTGATGTTTCCAATGGTGTAAGCAAACACACACACACACATCTATACCTCATAAGAATAAACATTAATTTTCAGAGGTGGTACAGCCAGGACAGTCAGAAAGGAAGAGAACCTTTTCTCCCAAGGCCCCACAATTATAAAGCAGCCAAGCCTGATTTGGAACCCAGCTCTTCTTAGCTCTGAATCACTTACTATTTCCAGCACACTAAGCTGAAGCTACAAAAAACAAAGATCAGAATTCTAAATTTCAGGCAGGATGTATCAGTAAATTTTTCCAGGAACTGAATCAGAAGAATTAAAAAGATGAAAGTAAAATTTGGGAAAAGTAATCTGAGAGGGATATTTAGGGGGAGTGAAGCAGACGTAAAAGCAGAGAAACCAACCAGCTGGTTGAGGTATGAACATGGAAAGGGTTTAGTCTTAAATGATAACAGCTAGTAAAATTAATACTGACCAATTACAATATATCACTTTCTGTGCTAAGCACATTAACAATAACAGATTTCCTAATTAAGTGTATTAATATGCTAACATTATGGGCAAATTTAATGGCATTTTTTTTATGTGTCTCATGAAACAACCACCCAAATTATGTTAATCAAAAATAGGGCTGGGATTTTATATTTTAAGTTATACGTGTCATTCAGGTTTTTATTAGATTATTGGTATGAAAATCCATTTAGTTTACATTCACATTTTAATGGATTGATAAATAATTGTTGGAAAAATGAGAATTTTGTTTCCTTGAGAATCATGGTTTTACATTCTTCCCTTAATGTAGAGCATTATTACAATAGCATGATCATTTCATAACTGCTACTTATAAAAGGCCTACTCTGTGCCAAGAATATTCAACCTATTATTTCATGTTATCCTGTCGGCAGCATAGAAGAGGTTTAATAGAATTAGTTGACTTAATCTTTGCACGAATGCTTTGGTTCAGGTTACACGTTTATCTACTATACAAGTAAGATTACATGAGCCTAGGAAAGATTATATGACTTGCATAAGGTTTCCCATTGAGAACCAGCAAGGCTTAGATCAGATCTTTAGTCTATTTGAGAGTGGCCTGTGCCCATTTAGTTTCCGTTGTTTCTTGAATTCTTGATCACAGAGAATTTAAATCAAATATGGATAGTTTCACTTAATTCTGAATGAGTGGATCTGATGAAATGGTGTAAGTTATCTGGCGTCTGCACTTCCTTTGCTTTCTCAGCACTTGAGAAGGTAAAGTGAGAGATTTAACACAGAGAACAGTCACATTATGCAAGACCTATTTAACTGCGAAGTTAGTTGTATTCTCTTAAGGTAATTTTCAGACTATGCTTTTATATGGCTGTCTAAGAAAAATCTCATGGAAAAATCCTTTCTGTTGTGTTTCTGTAGTAGTTTATTTCCACATAGCATTCCTTTCCCTTTAGGGTTTTTCTCCTGAGATTCTATGAGGTCTATCTGACCTTGCAGTTCACAGGTTAATGATTCAACTATAACTTGTTAATTAGCTATACTTTAATGCCTCTTGAAAGGCATTGCTTGGCATTCTCACACTTCAATAGTTAATTAAATGTTACAGAGCTATATTAGAATAAGCATAATCTTGCTCACCGACTTTTTTTGGTTTCATTATATTTTCCTTTTTATACTTTCTTAAATTGGATTCTTTTTTCTCTTTTAATTTAAACCAACAAACTTTCCTCAAGTTACTACTTTTGTTGTACCAAATTTTTCTGTGGCGTGTTTTGTTATTCAGTTCTAGGAATTTTCTAGCTACTAGAATGATTTCATATTTAAACATATGTATTATTTACAAGTGTTTCTAAATTTCTAAATGTACAGTAAATTTTAATTTATCCAGTCATTAAATTCTACCTTAATTGCCTTTGCAGTCAGAAAGTAGTGTGCACAAAATATATTCATTGAAATTTGCTGAGGTATATTTTATGTCCTAGTGAATGATTTTTTAAAAATTTCCGTATGTGGCTGAGAAGGACACATATTTTCACTACTAGGTATAGATTTAGCTATATGTCCTCTAGGTCAAGCTTATTGTATAGTTTTGTTCACAATTTCTATATCCTTGTTAATGTTTTATCTGTTTAGCCTTTCAGTAATTAAGAGGTATCTGAAATCTTCCATATGAAAGTAGATTTGCAATTACCCCTTCTACTTTAATCAATTAACCCTTATATATTTTGAGACTATTTTTATTAGACGCATGTCTGTTTAGAGATATTACACTGGAGAAGTGAGCATTTTCTTTTAATGTAGTAACTATCTCTATCACTCATGATGGTTTTTGTCTTAAAGTTTTTTTGTTTGATATTAATATAACCAGATCTGCTTTTTCAGGAGAACTTGTTTCCCATTTGCCAAATAGAATACCAGTGTGACTTTCTGCCAATTCTTCACCATATATTAGGTGTGTGTTTTGGTAGCAGTAGATAACCTACCATTTCAGTTAATAACCTCTAGGTCATGATACAGACGGATCTGAGAGAAAAAAACTGTTTATCATCAAAATATCCCGGACTTTATGATGGTAGCAGTGATTGGAAGGAAACTGGGATTCTGTTTTGGAGAAAGGGTGTTCTCTGTGTGGAAGGAAGAGAGAAACAAATCTGAAGACCAGAAGAGCAGATCAGGCATAGAGAACAGTTTGTTCAAACAAACGTTTTCTTTTACTCTTGAGCATAAAAATTGACCATATTTCCATCTCCTCTGAAGACAGAAAGCTACAGAAATGAATTCAGGACAATAGAATGTGAGCAGATGGAATGTAAACCACTACAAACTCCTTTAAAATCTCCCTTGATAGCTTTCATGCTGTCTGTCTTCTCTTGCCTGCGTGCTGGATCCAAAAGAGTTAGTGGAGATTTCCACACAATTAAATGGAAGCTGGGCCCAGAATAATTGTGTGGTGCATGGCTTTGCTCCTGCTGCTTCTCATTCTTTCTCAACCCACTCCTTCCACTCTACAAAGACCTACTTTGGATTTTAAGGTGAGCAAGAAAAATAAATTGATCTATTAAGTCACTGAGATTTGGGCTTTGTTATGGCAAAGCACAAGGCAACCTAACACCCTGCATATAGCTGCACTGGTTTTCCCAATAGGTGATCATTGTCTTTTAACTGACAAGTTTAGTTTATTAATATGTATTTTTAATTTTGATATATTTGGATTAGTTTATAATTTGTCTCAAATTTATTTAAAATTCTTATGGATTTCTTATATTAAAAATCTAAATTCATTGATTTCTCACTGCCCAACACCCGTTTTGATGGTTTCCCAGAATTTTGTTTCTGGATTCTTATGGGTTTACTTTTTCTCTTACTTTGGTCTTAAATGTTTTTTTTTTTTGTTACCTTTGTTACTTATCCAGCTATTTAGTCATTTTAATTAGCATATATCTCAGAGTATCTCTGAAACTTCTCTCCTTTTTATTGAGTACTTCTTCCAAAAGTTTCTTTAATGTGAACTTTGGTGAGGCAAAGCTTCCTAGTCCATGTATTCTTAACAAAGTTATTATAATACCCTGACTTTCAAATGACAGTTTTGCTGGATATAAATTCTATGAAAGTTTTTTCTTTAAAACTTTAAAGGTGTTGTTTTCTTGTATCTACTCTTTTTCATTTAAATGTGATCTCTTTTTTCTAAAGAAAATTTTTAAGTTTTCAGTATTCTTAATTTTTATAATATCTAGATGTGGCTTTTCTTTATATTTCCTTTTGGTATATATGGAGTCTTTTAATCTGAAGCCTTTCATTTGTCTTTAGTTCTGAGTGATTTCTCTCATTTAAATTTTTTTTGTTGTTTTTTTCCTTCCTGTGATCTCTATTATACAGATACTGACATTTCTCCATAAAAGTTCCATATTTGTTAATATTTCCTTTATCCTCCGCTCTCTGAGAGAATTCCTCAATCTGATCTTCCAGCTTTCTTATTTGTTCTTTGTCTGCGTCCATTCTATTTTTAAAAATCTACTGTTTTTCATTTAATAATTAATACTGTATATCTAATACTTTTCACATCTAATATTTCCAATTTGTTAAAAGTCAGAGGTACAAGATGTAACTTATAGAGATGTATAACATTTTATACATCTTATAAAGATGGAGCTCTGGAAATCTGCATAAGTGTTTCCTTGAGTCTATGCATAAGTACTGATATGTACATTCACAAGAAGAATCTACCCAAGGCCAAAGAGAGAATCAGCAGAAAGCAGTAGGCCAATTAATTTCTGGAGCATAACTGACTGGGGATATTTGGACTTTTCACATGACAGCAATCAGAATCACACCATATACAATGTAATTCATGTAATAAAAAATTAACAGGCATGAATATATGTGACCTAACATTTGTGATAATATATGATTGTAACTTGGAGGAGAAAAAATTCAGTGGAAACCCTCTCACACACACACACACACAAAAACCCTGAGGCAATACAATTAAAAGAAAAGAATATTAAGGCTGCCTTTATAAATATGCACCATATTTCAAGAAGATAGGGGACATATAATTATAAAAAGGAGAGAAGTAGAAGATATAAAAAGAGCCAGAATAGGAAGACATTAATAGCAGACTAGACACTACAGAAGATAATATTAATGATGTTGAAGATATAGCATGGAAACATTTCAAAGTGGAACAAGAAAGAAAAATGTGACTTCAGGGATTAAACAACATCAGTGACATATGGACAATATCAAGTAACCTAATGTAAATATACTAGAGTTCTAGTAAAGGAGGAATGTATGAAAAAGGTATCTGAAAAAATAATGCTGAAATTTTTCTAAATTTGAAATGTAATATGAACCCATAGCTCCAAAAAGTTCAAGACACCCCAAGTAGTACTGACACATAGAAAACCCCAAAGCCCATCACAAGTTGTTGCAAACCAGTATTGGAGAGAAAAAAAAGCAGCCAGAGGAAGAACACATTTCATACAGAGAAAAAAAGATAGTAAATAACTATGCATACATGAGAAAATGGAAAAAATTTAAATATTTAAGGAAAAAAAGAAAATAAAAACTTTCCACCCAGAATTCTTTAACCTGAAAAATAGATTTCAAAAATGAAGTGGAAATAAATTTTTTTTCCATACAAACAAAAGCTGTAAGAATTAATCTCTAGCAGATATGCACTACAAAATATTAGAGAAAATTCCTTAGTATATTGGTTGGCTAGGGTTGCCATAACAAAATACCATATTCTGTGTGGTTTAATTCATAGAAATTTATTTTCTCAGTTTTGAAGGCTAGAGGTCCAAGATCTAGTTGTCATTATCTTTGTTTTCCTCTGAGGCCTTTCTCATTGCCTTGTAGATGCCATTTTCTGTGCTCTCAGGTGACTTCTCTCTGGATATACACAAATATAGTCACATTCTGAGATATATTGGAGGCTAGGACTTCACATATGAAATGAGAAGGAAGAAACACAATTCAGTCCGTAACAATTACAAAATAGGAAAATGTTAGCAGAGTGAAATTGGAATCTACACACACATACACACAAATATTAAATATTAAAAATTTACTGCACACTTTGTAGCATATGTAGAAGTAAAAAGTATGGCAATGATATCATAATATAGAAGAAAATTAAAAATGCATTGTTATGATGTTTTTATACTATAAGTAAAATAATATGTGAAGGTAGATAATGATATACAGTTATATTGTTGGCTATTGAGTAACCACTAAAAGATATAAAAGATAAAGTAAGGAAGCCATTTGTAATGGTAAAATAGAACCATAAAATATATTAAATCTAAAAGAAGTGAAGCAAGATTGGAGACAAGACGGTGGAATAGAAGGACCTTGAGTTCATCTCCTCTCAGAAGCACACGAAAATCACAATTAATTGCTAAACAACTAACAATAAAAAAAGACTGGAACCTACCAAAAGAGATATCCTACATCCAAGGACATAAAGCAGAATAAGACATTATGAGTGGCAAACTCATGATATAATCAAATATCATACTGCCCAAGTGGATGACTCATAAACTGGAGAATAATTATATCATAGAATTCTCCCACAGGAATGAGAGTATTGAGTCCCATGCTCATTCCCTAGCCTAGGAGTCTGGTATTGGAAGGAGAAGGCCCAGAGCACTTGGCTTTGAAAGCCAGTGGGGTTTGATTGTAGGAGCTCTACAGGACTGGGGAAACAAGACTTCACTCTTGGAGGGCACATACAAGGTTTCATGTATTAGGACCCAGGGAAAAATCAGTGACTTCATAGGAGCCTGGGTCAGATCTACCTGCTGGACTTGGAGGATCTCCTGGGAGAGGCAGGATGGAGTTGTGCCTCTCCCTGGAGTCATAAAAGCTGGTTGCACACATACTGGGGACTATTCATATATGTGAGTTCTGGCTGGAGGCAGATATCTTGCTTGGGTACTTGGCACCAAGACCAGACCCCACTCAGTAGCCTGTAGGTTCCAGTGCTAGGACACCTCATGCCATACAACCAAAAGGGTGGGAACACAGACTTACTCATTAGTAGACAGACTGGTTAGAGAGTTCTTGGGCCTGCAGCCACCTCTAGACATGTCCCTTGATATGGCCCTGCCCACCAGAGGGCCAAGAACCCAGCCTCAACCACCAGTGGACAGGCACCACACCCTTATTCAAGCAAGCCCAACAAGCCCCTATACCAGCCTCATCCACCAGGGGACAGACACCAGATGCAAGGAAACAATGATCTTGCAGTCTATGGACTGAGTCTGCAAACACAGCTTAGAAGCTACCTTGGGAAAAGCTGGTACTTGGCCCTTGGTGATGAGAGGGGAGTGTACTGATGGGTGGGACACATATAACAACCCCTACAGAGGGCTACTTCTCCAAGGTCAATAAATATAATTAACCTGTAACATACATAAAAAATACAAATAAAAATTAAAAAAAAAATGATATGTCAATACCTTAAAGACGAAGGTAGAAGGTAAAACTCCAGAAGATCAACTAAGTAATGCTGAGACAGGCAATCTACTGAAGAAAGATTTCAGAGTAACGATCATAAAGACAACCCAAAAACTCAGGACAAGAATGATATACAGAGTGAGGAGTTACAAGAAGTTTGCAGCAAAGATTTAGAAAATATAAAGAAAAACCAGAGTTGAAGAATATAAATATAAAATATAAAGAACAACCAGAGCTGAGGCAGAAAAACGGATCAGTGAGCTAGAAGACAGAGTGATGGAAATCACAATTATGGAACAGAATAAAGAAAATAGATGAGGACCATTTGAAAGACTTCTGGGAAAAAGCCAAACGCACCAACACTCACATTACAGAAGGAAAAGAGGGACGAAAAGGACCTGAGAAAGTATTTGAGGAGATTAATAGCTGAAAACTTTTCTAACATGGGAAAGGAAACAGTCACCTAAGTCCAGAAAGTGCAGGGAGTCCCATACAAAATTAATACAAAGGGAAACACACTGAGACACAAAGTAATCAAATTGACAAAAATTAAATACAAAGAGAAAATACTAAAACCAACAAGGGAAAATCAACAACATTCAAAAGAATTTTAATAAGACTATTAGCCAGATTTTTCAGCAGAAATTATGAAGGCCAGAAGGGTGCGGCATGATATATTTAAAGCGATGAAAGGGAAAAACCTATACCCAAGAATACTCTACCCAGCAAGGCTCTCATTCAGATTTGACAGAGAAATCAAAAGTTTTACAGGCAAGTAAAAACAAAGAGAATTCAGCACCACCAAACCAGTTTTACAACAATGCTAAAAGAACTTCTCTAAGCAGGAAAAAAAAAAAAGCCACAACTAGAAACACTAAAATTACAAAACAGGAAAGCACCAGTAAAGGCAAACATCCAGTAAAAGTAGGAAATAATCCATACACAACTATGATATTGAAACTAGTAATCATGAGAGGAAGAGAGTACAAATGCAGGATATTTAAACTATATTTGAAATTAATAGATCAGCAACTTAAAATGATCATGTTTATATATAGACTACTATAACAAAACCTCATGGTAACTGCAAACCAAAAATCTGTAACAGATATACATTTAAAAAAGAAAAAGGAATCCAAACACAACATTAAAAATAGTCACCAAATCACAAGAGAACAAAAGAGGAAAATGGGGAAAAAGTAACTACAAAAACAAATCCAAGGCAATTAACAAAATGGCAGTAAAAAATACATATTGATAATAACCTTAAATGTAAGTTGATTAAATGTAAACTTAAATGTAAATTCTCCAACCAAAAGACAAAGACTGACTAAATGGATATATAAATAAGACCCTTACATATGCTGTCTACAAGAGACTCACTTCAGATCTAAAGATACATACAAACAAAAAGTGAGGGAATGGAAAAAATCATTCCATACAAATGGAAATCAAAAGAAAGCTAGAACAGCAAATACTTACATCAGACAAAATGACTTTAAAATAAAGACTCTGACAAGGGACAAAAGACACTACATAATGATCAAGGGATCGGTCCAGCAATTGTAAATTTATATGCATCCAACATGGAGAACCTCAATATATAAGGCAATGTTAATAGACATAAAGAAGTTGATAGTAACACAATAATAGTGGAGGACTTTAACACTCCACTTACATCAATGGATAGATTTTTTTCAGCCAGAAAAATCAATAAAGAAACACAGGCCTTAAATAACAGATCAGATGGACTTAATTGATATTTATAGTACATACCATCTAAAAGTAGCAGAATACACATTCTTTTCAAGAAGTGGCTCTTAGAGCTTAGGGACAAGAGAAAAGAAAAGAGACAGGCAGAAGATGCTGGTAAACCCCAATTTAAGTGTGCCATACTGAAGAATTATCTAATTTTTCAAGCAAGTGAAGTATTTTAAACATGAGAGTGATATGGTTAAAATGCTATTTAGGAAAATTTCCTAAATCCCAGTGAGATTCACTGTAGAATATATCAGAGATTGATGAGATCAAGGTGGTATATGACTTTAGTGACCCAAATAAAAGTAGTAGCAGTGAGAATAAGGAGGACTGGAAACAAGAAAGAAAGCTTAGAGGTCATCAGGATTAATCAAACAATATGTGACCGGGAGGAGATAAAGTAGCACCATTTATGAAGGTGGACAACACAAGTTTGGAACAGAAGGTATGGAGATGCACAGTTCAGTTTGGGTCATGTTGAAATTAAGGCTCCACTGGGTTATGTTGAGATTAAGGGCTCCAGTTAGAGGTATTCAGGTATTTTTGTGATATATGGGTTGTTGCAAAGGGGTATTATGCATAACAGAACCTGCCAAGCATGTGGTACTATAGAAAGAAGTGCAGATATTTATAAATCTTTCCTCTTCTTTCAAACTATATTTTTAAGTTAAATTTATTATCTATATTCTTAAAAAATAAAAGCAATGAAGCAAAGATTAAAAAGGAACAAAGAAACAAATGAGACAAATAAAATAGCCAGATAGTTTAAATCTACTAGTATCAATAATTATATTAACTATAAATGATCTAAACACAAATATGAGACAAAGATTCTCTGACTGAGTTAACATGTCAGAATTATCCATTATTCACACATAAAAAAATTACTCTGGACAGATAGATTAGAAATAAAAGGATGGCCAATAAAATACATAAAAATACTTGTGGGGGATGGGGGGGGAAGAGTGGAAACTTCCTGATTCCAAAGATAAAATAGGAATCAGGCCTGTTGTGCCGCAGGTTGAGGATCTGGCATTGTCATTGTAGTGGCTTGGGTCACTGCTGTGGCATGGGTTCAATCGCCTAGCTTGAGAAACTCCATATGCTGCAGGTGGAGGAAGAAAGAAAGAAAGAAAGACAGAAAGAAAGAAAGAAAGAAAGAAAGAAAGAAAGAAAGGAAGAAGATAGAGTAACAGGGACTAGATTTACCATACCTCCTGAAACTATTTTAAAAATGATAATGTTTTCAGATATTGAACATCAAAAGTTTCAAGACAGTAATTCATGACAACGGGGCAACCGATTAGGTAAGCCCTATGATTACTCTAGGTTACTGCCTGGAGATAATTTCCATACCACAGAGGAGGGAATGGGAAGCCCGAAGGAGACTCCAGCTGTCTCTCTGAATTGAAGAGAGAAAGCTAGGAGTCTAAGAGCAGAGGCAACAAGAAGTTTAGAATTCACCTGGAAGAAGAGAGAAGTGTAGATAGATGTAGAAAGCATGCTATTGAGACCTGCTGAAAAAAAAACCCATAAGTCTTCACTTGAATTCTAATCACTGCATGTGTATAAAAATTCCAAATTAAATGGACCAAATGAATCATCCTTTGAATGTTAATCCTTTTTCCACAACCACCTTTGTATTTGCTTAATGATTTCTAAAGTTTAGGGAAGACATGGTTACAGTGGTATAGACAGGTGCTACTCATGGGCTCAAGAACATAGACACTACTTCATCAATATTGATATGGCTATAGTCGGAGCTACGTCCTTAGCCTGCCAACAGCAGGGACTATTCCCTAGGGAATAACTGAGCCCTCTGCTGATTGATCGTACTGGATATTTTCTAATACAGAAGGAACAGATATTTGGCTTTACTGAGACAGTCATGGATTCTGGCTGCTAACAGGAAATCTCCACCCGCAGTCCTTCTGCCAGCAACACCATCTGGGGACTTACAGAACGCCTCATCCATTTGCAATGGTACTCAACATCATATAACCAAGTCAACCTTTAATGGCAGAAGACGTGTAGCAATGGGCTCACATCCATGGAATTTTGTAGATTTACTAAACTTTTTCAATACCTAGTGTTAAACTATTTCATTTGGTGGAATAGCCTACTCATGTTCACAAATTGTACCAGTCAGGAGACAGGAAAATGGAAAGTACAAAACTAAAATACCGGAAACAAGGAGTCTGTACGAGACATTTATGCAGGAATAACCCCTGTAACATTCAGGTATGCTCCTATGGGATGCAATATATGCACTAAACCAGAAACTAGTATATAAGTGCCATTTTCTCCTTCAGAATTCTTAAATCCAGTATGACAAGTGTCAATAAAACTCAGGTACAAAAAGAGTAAATAATGTTCCCAAGGATAGATGGCAATTAAGTTGAGGCACTAGGATATGAACCTAAAACTGTCCATAGTCCAATCTCTTAACTGGATCTCTGAAATTATATTTAGTTACTAATCTACGGTTATTACTATCTATCAAAGCCTATTTAACTTGTTTCAAAGGTCATCATCAATCCTTTTATGAAGAAATGTCCTTATTTTTGATTAGATGTTAATAATTGTTCGACTTTTGCATCAATAACATGATAAGGCTTACTTGTCACAAATTAGAGATACACGTGCTTAAACAAGCAGATATTTTGCTTTTAATGATGACTTGAATATGCAGAGGAAAGGGAAACTTTGAAAAGCTATCGTTTAGACCTATTATCTATAATTAATCTTTTTAGAGTAGTAAGACCTGTCTGCTGAAAGGTCAGATTTTAGCCATTATTCAATTTACAGCGTTTTATTAATGATAACTTTAACAACTGTATCTCTGACATTAAACCACCTTTCTTTGCACTTTGAAATTACCCAACATATACCCTAAAGTGATGGTTTGATTTTAAGTATATTAACAAATTAATAAATGTAATTACTCAAAGGAAAACTGATTATAGATCTTTGGCTGTTTTCACTTATAGGCTACTTTTCTTAAATGTTTCTTCTCATAGGTAAAAAGGTAACAACAGTTACTCTGTTATGAAACAAAGCTGTCCTGTTTTCAAATTCAGAGCTTATCACCTAGAACAGTGTCAGGCACATAGCAGATTTTCAGTAATTCTTAAGTAAATAAATGAATGGCTCAGATCTTTTACAGTGTCTCTCATTATTTTCTCATTTCAGTAAGAAGCAGGTGTTATTCTGACTGGGCCCAAGGTTGTTGCATCAAGATTGGTCACTTGCTTTTCAATAGGAAATTTATTACTAAGAATCATTTAGGAAGGCAGCTGCTTACTTTTCACTGGCTCAGCTTTTTATACTACCTGGCCATATGCCAAACTAAAACATTTTTATAGCCGGGTCTCTTTAGATAGGCAAAGATTATCTCTAATTCATATTATATTCAAAACTCACATACTCAAGAATGTCTTTTACTTCTTGGATTTTCAAGATGATATCAACTGAATTGTTATGGTGATACAATAGGGAAGCTCTTGCATACATTATAGGCTGGCATGCACTCTTCTTTCATCATCTCTAGAGATAAACAGAAACAGAATTTGAATACATCTTTCGTTTAAGAGGTTCATTATCTTAATGTATGGAATTTTAATTCTTGAGTTAGCATGTATTTACTTTCTTTTGGAATTTAAAATTTAGTGAAGGCAAGCTCTTTTTTTTGTCATGAATCTTGCATAGGAAAAGAGAAGAAAAGGCGTTAATGAACATATGATATTTAAGCACAGATGATTTATTCATTTGGGAAGTAGATAAAGAAGTTCTAGGATATTTAAAAGTACTGATACCCTCTTTCTCTCATCAGGGTGTTTCTAAATATATTAGAACAAGCAGAAAAAAAATTAGAAAGTTAAAATAATTTTTTTTTTTTTTTTTTTTTGCCTTTTGTC
>PVHT020000256.1:1195831-1281518 GCA_004024745.2 Catagonus wagneri | reverse complement strand
TCTAATCGGAGCTGTGGCCACTGGCCTGCGCCGCAGCCACAGCAACGCAGGATCCGAGCCGCGTCTGCAACCTACACCACAGCTCACGGCAACGCCGGATCGTTAACCCACTGAGCAAGGGCAGGGATCGAACCCGCAACCTCATGGTTCCTAGTCGGATTCGTTAACCACTGCGCCACGACGGGAACTCCCTAGAAAGTTAAAATAATTTTAAAGTGGATCCCAGAATGTAAAAATGAGAATAAAAAATTAAATCAGTTTTGGATATAGGTTTCTCTTTAAGGCAGATGATTTCACTATGTCCTAATAAAAGTTTCCCTTTACATTGATTAAAAATGACTTAATCCAGAGGAGATTGGATTAAGATGGCGGAATAGAAGGACTGGAGCTCAACTTCTCTCCCAAAAAACAACAAAACTACAACCAAATGCTGAGCAGCCTTCAACCAAATGGACTGTAAACTTCCAAAAAAGATATTCTACTCCAGAAGACAAAGAGGAGACCACATCAAGAGGTACGAGGGGCGATTACACAATAGAAGCAACCCCATACCTCCTGGGTGGGAAGCCCCACAGACTGGAAAGTAACTGCATCACAGAGACTCAGTTACAGGACTGAGAGTTCTGAGCCCCACGTCAAAACCCCACGCCTGGGGATTGGGCACAGGGAGAAAGAGCCCCCGGAGCATCTGGTATTGAAGGCCAGTGGGGCTTGTGTGCAGGAGCTTCACAGGACTGGGGGAAACAGAGACCCCATTCTTGAAAGGCACACACAGACTTTCATGTGCACTGGGTCCCAGGGCAAAGCAGTCTCCTTAGGAATCCAGGTAGAACCTGACTACAATTCTTGGAGGATCTCCTGGGAAAACAGGGGTGACTGTGGCTTGTTGTGGGGGAAGGGCATTGGAGGTGAAGCTCTCGGGGACATTCATCAGCCTGCATTTCTCTGGAGGTGGCCATTTCTGGGAAAACCTGGTCCCTCCCATCAGCGCTGAGAAGCCCCAGGCCAAACAATAATCCAGGTGGGATCTCAGCCCCACCCATCAGTAAACAGGCTGCCTAAAGACCCCTCAGGCACACAGCCAGCCTCTAATCTCATCCAGAGACAAAGCCCCACCCATCAGAGGGATAAGAATCAACCCCACCTACCAGTGGGCAGGCATCAGTCCCTCCCATTGGGAAGCCTACAGAAAGCCCCCTCCATACCAAATTTAGCCACAGGGGAGGCAAACGCCAGAACTAAGAGAGGCCACAACTCTATTGTTGGCAAAAAGGTCACCACACCGAAAACCTATAAAAATGAAAAGATAGAAAACTATAACTCAGATAAGGGAGAAAGAGAAAAGCCCAGAAAAACAGCTCAGTGATGAGGAGATTGCCAGCCTCTCAGAAAGAGACTTTAGACTGTTGATGCTGAAGATGATGCAAGGCATTGGAAATAGATTGGAGGCAAAGATTGATCATTTACAGGAAACACTGAGCAGAGAAATACAAGCTGTAAAAATTAAACAAGAAGAGATGCAAAATACAATAGCTGAAATAAAAAATTCATTAGAAGCAGCCAACAGTAGAATACAGGAGGCAGAAGAATGCATCAGCGAGGTGGAGGACAGATTAGTGGAAATCACTAATGTGGAAGAGAAAAGAGATAAAAGATTGAAAGGAAATGAGCTGAGTCTCAGAGAACTCTGGGATAATGTTAAATGCACCAACATCCGTATTATAGGGGTGCCAGAGAGAGAAGACAGAGAGAAGGGGGCAGAAAAAATATTTGAAGAGATAATAGCCGAAAACTTCCCTAATATGGGAAAGGAACCAATCATTCAAATCCAGGAAGCTCAATGAGTACCATATAAAATAAACCCAAGGAGGAACACCCCGAGACACATATTAATCAAAATGACCAAAATTAAAGACAAAGAGAAAATACTGAAAGCAGCTAGGGAAAAGAAACAAATGATATACAAGGGAACCCCAATAAGGTTATCAGCAGATTTTTCAGCAGAAACTCTGCTGGCCAGAAGGTAGTGGCATGATATACTTCATGTGATGAAAGGGAAAAACTTCCAGCCAAGATTGCTTTACCCTGCAAGGCTCTCATTCAGATTTGAAGGAGAAATCAAAACCTTTACAGATAAGCAAAAGCTAAGAGATTTCTGCAACACTAAACCAGCTTTACAACAAATCTTAAAGGAACCTCTCTAGTCAAAAAAGAAAAGGCCACAACCAGAAACAAAAACACCACAAATGACAAGGCTCACCAGGAAAGGCATATATACAGTAAAGATAATAAATCATCCATGCACAATTATTCTTCTCAAGTGCGCACAGAACATTCTCTAAGATCCATCACATCCTGGGCTACAAATCAAGCCCCAGTAACTTTAAGAAAATTGAAATCTTATCAAGCATCTTCTCTGACCACAATGCTATGACTGGAAATCAACAACAAGAAAAAAATGGCCAAAAATACAAACATGTGGAGACTAAACAACATGCTACTAAAAAACCAATGGATAACTGAAGAAATCTAAGAGGAAATTAAAAAATACCTAGAAGCAAATGACAACAAAGATACGACACTCCAAAACCTCTGGGATGCAGCAAAAGCAGTTCTAAGGGAAAGTATTTAGCAAAACAAGCCTACCTCAGGAAACAAGAAAAAAGCTCACATAAACAACCTAACTTTACATTCAAAACAGCTAGGGAGGGAAGAAGCCAGGTCATGGAAACAACCTAAACGCCCATCGACAGAGGAGTGGATAAGGAAGATATGGTACATACACACAATTGAATATTACTCAGCCATTAAAAGGAACGAAATAACAACATTTACAGCAACATGGATGGACCTAGAAATTATCGTGAGAAGTGAAACCAGTCAGACAATTAGACAGCAACACCCAATGCTACCGCTTAACATGTGGAAACTAAAGAGACACAGTGAACTTCTTTGAAGAACAGACAATGACTCACAGATTTTGGAAAACCGTGGTTTTCAAATAAGACAATCTGGGGGGTGGGGGGATGCACTGTGGGTTTGGGACACAAAATCTATCACATTGACTTGTGATGATCTTTGTATACTTATAATTGAAATAAAATTCATTGTTATAAGAAAAAAAATGACTTAATCCAAAAGGTATTTACATAATCTACAGAACTATTACATTTTAAGAAAAATTGTTCACTTTTGTAACCCTGAAAAGAACTACATGAGGACAAAAACATATTACAGATTTTTTAAAGTACCCTTGTGCTATTCCTTCCTTGTTTAGTAGGCTTTGTTTTGATTTAGCACTATTAATGTAAAGTAGCTGAACAAGCAGCTAATAGCACAGAAGTGATATCAGGTAAGCTACTTGAGCTTGTTATTAATTGTTAATTGTCTTCTGATCCTTAAACTAGATACCTATACTGAGGTTCCCAAACACAAGTAGATTACTACATATTTTATTGCTTTTCTAAATGTTGCTGAAAAATTCTACATAATTTCCCTTATACTCTAAAAGAGGTAGTGTCAATATTTTTGTCCTATTATAAACAATCAGAACTTATCTAACATACAATTTTCTTGAGGGTTTGTCTCAGAAAAATGCAAGACTGTATTTTATATATTTTCTTTATGCAGATGAGAACTGAAGGAAATTTATTTTTATACTTTTGATAAAATATCAATAATCTATTATTCCAACCTCTTTAACTTATGCATGTTATATTTAGGGCAAACTAAACAATTTACTTTTTCCTCTAAATATCCAGCATTCTTATACCTTTGTATATTTGTATATTTTTACTGCATTTGCTTCCAATATCTATGTTCCCCAACAAATTCTATCTCTTCTAACCTAAAATTTTATTCTTCTGTGAAGCTTACTCTGATCCACATAGATAGAAATGACCCTTCCCTTCTTTGGATTCTCATGATGCCTTGACATCACTTTTACGCCCTAAGTCTCATCTGCTGTATAATGTATTTAGCATTTCAGAACTCAATATTACTTTAATAAACTAAAGAACCTATTGGAAATGAAACCAAATAGGTAAAATACAAGGTAGTCCACTCTGGAGGGGAATCTCAAGAAGTGAGTATAGTACATAAATAATAAATAATTATGAGACAGAGAATATGAATGAAAAATAGCCAGGCTGTCTATATCTGGCTGTGTCTTTATCTTAGATAAGTTGATTAAGAAATTACCCATTATGTAAAAGGGGTCAAAGGGTACAAACTTCTAGCTATAAAATGTCTTAGTAATATATAGCATGGTGACTATAGTTAATAAATCTCTACCGTATATTCAAAATTTGTTGTAAGTCTTAAAAGTTCTCTTTATAAGAAACAAATATGTAATTATTTGTGGTGACACATGTTAACTAGACTTGCTGTGGTGATCATTTCACAATATAAACAAGTATCAAATCATTCTATTGTATTGTACACCTGAACTAATATATGTCAATTACTTCTCAAGGAAAAAAAAAAGGGAAAAGAGAAGAAAAGAACAGAACAGAAAAGACCCATTATAGTAATTGGGACCTTCAAAGGGGAAAAAAAAGGTAAAAAGAAACTTTTTTTAAGATGTAAAGCTCACTGTACAACAACTGATGATTCATTTTAGACCAGTGAATGTAGAAAAATGAATTGTCCTGTGAATTAAAGCTTTTACTTTTTGTCTTTTTAGGGCCACACCCGAGGCATATAGAGGCTCCCAGGCTAGGGGTCAAATTGGAGCTGTACCTGCTGGCCTACACAACAGCCACAGCAATGCCTGATCTGAGCCCAGTCTGTGATCTACACTACAGCTCATGGCCATGCCGAATCCGAATTAAGGCTTTTAGATAGTTATTTATTAATTGTGGGAAATTCTAGTGTCTTCTCTATAGAAATTTTTTAGTGAGTATAGAACTGTATTTTCCTGAAACATTTAAATGAATTCTGTCTGAAAACAATAAGTGACCCTATAAGAAACAAACTTAATAGGTGCAGCCACAATCAACTGTATATTCTTTATTAATCCTTTCCACACGGACTGAGACCCAATATTGAACTTGAAAAGTACAATAAAATCCTATATAATTTAAAAGCTAGGAAAATAGTGTGAATTTACTTGTTTGGTTAATTAAGGGCTAAACAAAGTCTTATGGAAAGTTATGTCACCTTTTTTCATTGCTGAAATTTTTTGCAAAACTTACCAGAGCAATTTACATTTCATGGAATATAGCATTTGGACATAACTGAAGCTTCAGGAACTCGCAGGGCATCAGGTTTATTAATGTTAATGTTCAAGTCCTGCATTTTTAGGCATTGTGCATTTGGGTATGAGTCTATTTGGATGACTGGGTTAGGTATTTTTGTGTTCTGGAATATAGAAGCATTGGTCCTATTAACTATTTCATCATTGTCTTAGGCCACACACATCCTCATCTATAAAAATTCATATTTAAAAGTGAGAGAGTTGTTGCAAACTACTGAAGAGGGGTCTTCAATTTTACTATTTGAGTTGGAGATATTAACCATAACTAGGAAATTCTGGAGATAGTACTGACCTGCTTGATTTGGCATGAGTGTGTGCAGAGGGAGTAAATTTGCTGACAAGCTCAGCTTCTCTCACTCATCTGATCTGAGGAGACACTGAGTCGACAGAACAGAATTCCAATAGCTTCACTACTGCAACACTCACGCCCTTCAGAGTGATACCTTTGTCCTCTGGGGCTTATTCAACTGCCTTAGGAAAGTGATATAGCCTGAGCAGTAAAAATAGAACCACGTCCAATATTCAGAGGAGAAAAAAGGTTAGATTTAACCTAAGACATTGCAATGCATTACATTTTTTAATCTATTTTACTTTTATTTCTTGGCATATTTGTGTAAAGTTAAACCTTTTTTGGGAACATAATCATTTTACTGAAATATTGTTTTAGGATATCTGATTCCTTATTCTCTCTCACAAAATCATGAAGGGTTTAAAAATTTATCTCCCTCTCTACAACTTACAGTATGAAAAGAGGAAAGAAACACTAGAGCTCTTCTCAACTGGCAGCAAATCTACCTTTTACTCACTCATTCATCCATTCATTGACATCCACTCTCAAGAAATCCAAAGATAGCAACCGAGTCTAATTAAACGACCACACTTTGACCTTGCCCCAGGGAAGTATACTATCATTTACTTATGCATGTGGCATGGAGTTTGTGTGTTTGAAAATTGGACTTGGAACAAGCTCATTTCAAAACAACTTGAGACTATGGTCTATTCCAATTATTTGATTTCACACATGAGAAAATTAAGGCAAATGACTTAACAAGATTTCTAATAAATAATTAGCAGAGGTAAACCTTTAAGGGTATTTTCAAGAAGAAGGAAGTTAGATTAAATAATCTTAACACCTTTTCAGTGATAGATTTCTATGAATTCATATGACTAATATACTTCAGGTTCATTTTCTGTAATATTCTAGTCATTTATTCTAGTATTATTCAAGCATCTGCTATAACATAGGACTGTGCTAATCAGACAAACTACAATTTTGACAAAACATAATGCCTGTATGTTTATCAAGGGATATAAACAGGAAGTTACAAAGTAGTGTAGTAAATGCTTTTTAATATAGAGTGTGACCATAATGAAAAGAAAAGAGTTGGCTAAAGAAGAATTTGAGGTACTGCAGAGGCCCTAGAGAAAATATGGAGGTATTTTGGGTATAGAACCATATTCTTGGAAAGCGAAAAGCGCTTTGTGAGGAAATGAAGTGACTGTATAAAAAATGCTGCTTTCAAGAAATTTGATTAAGCAATAACAACAAAAAAGAGTTTATGTTATAATGATAGGTGTCAATGAGGGATCCCCCCTCACTCCACCCCTCCCACTGAATGGAAGAGGCGAGCATATTTATACACCATAAGAAACAACCCAGCACACAAAGAAGTGATCGATGGAGCAAAACACCTTTGGCGATGGAATACATTGGATCCTGATTATTAGCTACTCTTTTTAACAGAGAAAATAAGATAATAAGGAGTAGATACTTGACATCCAAGTGTAAAGCCGAGTTGCCAGCTAACCGGAAGCTAGGTCTGGCAGGGAGTAAGATGAGAGGGGTGAAGTTTGCCCAGGTACTTGTGGGAGCTGGTATAGGAAGAAGAAATGGGAGAAGCAGCTGACTAAGGATATGTGTGTGTTTGTGTGTGTGTTGAAAGACCAGCAGAGATTAGGAAGCATGCACTTTTAGTACCAACAGTAAAGCTCAGGAATGCAAGAGCTGATCAGATGAGAGGAAAACTGATGGTTTGAGCAGCAGCACAATGGAGAATAAATACCTGAGATAAAGGATTTGTACAGAAAGTGTGAGAAGTTAGGAACCTCAAGATACCCAAAATATAAAGAAAGAAGTCTACATAGGAGAAAGAGGGGGAAACTAAAGGTCTCAATTCAGTCAAAGACCATGGATACAATGGGAGCAGGGGATTGAGAGAGCCAGAAGGGAAGGGGTTAGATGGATAAAGGGGTTGTTGGATATTAAGATTCCTGCGTTGGGGATTTTCAGATGGTGACTTCCTGTGTGCTATCCTGGAGTGCATACTGAACCACAATAGTGGTGAAAATGACTGGAACTGAAGAACAAATAGTGTAGCCAGGGGGTTGGATAGGACCTCTGCTTGCCCATGGAAATCATCCAGAAGAATGGAGAAAAATGAGATGGAAAGAAGAATGTAAACTGTGGACCAATGAATACGGAGGAGGATTGATTCACCGGAAAAATGGCAAAAAGTTTAGAGGATAGTAAATTTGGTTACTATAAACTTAAAAAGGACGAAGGGGTTTTTCTTTCATGTGTATAGGAGAAAAATGATCTAGAACTGGAAAAAAAAAAACAGGAGAATGCTGTGATTGCTTTAGGAATTTGGGGTGTGGGAGAATGAACAAGGCTGTTTTTGAAAGGATACAGTGAAGTCAGGTATTTGGAGGTCAGCCAGGTTTCAGCTGAGGCATTGAGGAGAAGTGTATAGAGAACCTGTCATATGCTTCCATCTGGAATATTACAATATGTACTTCAAATTCCAAAGAGAACAATTTTAAAAACTCCTGGTGCCCTTTCAAGGTGATTTCTTAAGGCAGGAAGTGCGAATGCACATGTTTATCTCTGTATCTTCTGCCTATTTGTATCTTCTGTTCCTGTTTGTTGAATCCTAAGCATCTAATACATAGCTTAGCAAATAGCAGGCTCTTAATACTTGTGTCCGTATTGTAGGTAACCCACATATATTTGTGGAATGACCATGTTATCCAGGACATAATATAAAGCCTTATTCACATTTTCTTCTTGTTTGCTTTTGCCTTCGAAGAATATAAGAATGAAATAAAGGCACCCAGTCAATGCATATAAAAAACTTGTTTGACATCTTTTTAAATAGTTAAATTACTATGAAACAGGATACTTTTTCTCCCAGTTTGAAATGCATAGCCATTTTTCTACCTACGAGTACTTTCTGTTTCTTTCCATATTATGGTGTAATTCTTGGATTTTTATTTTAAAGAAAAAAAAATTCCAGTCAGAAAACTCTTTTTTTTCACGTCTTATTTAAGTAGATGCCTAGCTATCATCCAGTCTCGGTGTGAACATCTATATTTTTCTCTTATGATTATAGCTATTTTGTGTTTTAGTTCTGACAGATGAACATAATTCAAATTAAGTCTAACAGTGCTGCAACAGTAACTTCTAAAAACAACCTTAAAAAAAGTCTAAAAGTCAATGTTACTAACAGTGAACATCCTCATAAATTCTAGGTTGTATGTAAGGCATTTTGCAGTTGATAATTTCATGTGCTCAGAATAACACAGATAAATTTAGTTGTTGGATACTTTCCCCATAACCAGGCTATAAAGTTATTCAGTTTTCTCTAACATATGTATACACTTAACTTCACAAGAAGTACAAACATCATTAATTCTAAGTGAATTTATGTAACATTTAGCCCTACTAATGTCAATGTTTGCATCCTTAAACTAATTTTGAGTTCAAGTATTAATTTTTCAAATATATTAATACTTATAGAGTGCCTACAATGCACAAAGTAGCATGCTAGATTTCTGTTACAACATTGGGATTAAATTAACTTCAGATACAAAAAGTCCAACTTATATATTGAGACATGCCATTTCTTTATAAAGCTATAGATGACCATTACAGAATACTACAATATCTTTATTTTTAATTACAACACTTCTGATAATTACTGATTTTAAAATATGATTTATTTTGACTACTGTTGGTTTGTCCTTGACAAGTTTTGTTCTTTTGGATTTCTCCATTCTCTTATTTCACTAAATTGTGTTCTATTATGCTATTCTATTTCCTTGAACTTGGCAGGATGCATTATGCAAATAAGTGCCTGCTTCTTATGTATCGGCAAGTGAGATCTCCAAACTGTCTGTTAACTTGCTGATTAAAGTTAACCCCAGACAAACAAGAGAGCACATTAACTCTCAATGCAAGATAAATATCAAGGGGTGTTTATGTTCTTTCATACAAAGTTCCCATTATGAATGTGACAGAATTAAGATGTTATAAGTATACCATGACAAAACACTGAAAGATCGATCTATGTTTCTTAAACAAATTTGCTTCTTAAAAAAAAATCCATTGACCTTACTGAGATTAACCATGGAGAAGGCACTTATTACCACTGATATAAGTCATGAAGGTATAAGGACAGTTTTAAGTCACCATGAAGTTAATGTATCTCCAGAACATATACTATAGGCAACAAATTCTGTAGGGTAATGTAATTAATAAAAGGAGTACATACTATAGACTGGAACAATGAGTCCAAATGGATTCCAATGGTTGAGCAAATGCCATTACCTTTTGGAGACTGCATTGCCTTACCTGGAAAAATGTATACAATTATTACCTCTTTGAGAGTTTGATGCTAGTTTTATATTTCCTGTGTCTAGGCATCCATTGATTTAAAATTTGGTAAAATTTGGTAATTTAGTAAAGTGATATTTACAGCAGGCAGAATGACATTGCACCAGAGATGACCAAGTCTTAATACCTGGAAGCTGTTATGTTAAATGACATGTCCAAAGGGAATGAAGGTTGCTCATCACCAGCCTTTAAAGAGGGAGATTATTTTGGCTTTTCCAGGTAAACCCAATGTAATCAGAAGGGTCTTTAAAAGTGGAAGAAAAAAAAAAAGGCAGAAGAGGAGAGTAAAAGAAAGAGACTTGATAATGCAAGCATGGTGAATGGTGTCAAGTGAGAAGGACCTCCATGTCTGTCTTTGAAGGTGGAAGAAGGGATCAAAGAGCCAAGGAATGCTGGTAACCTGTGGAATCTAGAAAACTCACGGAAATAGATCCTTACCTAAAGCCTCCAGAAGGGAGCACAATGCTGCCTACACCTTGATTTTAGCCTGGTGTGATGGCGTCAGACGTTTGTCCTACAGAACTGTAAGACAATAAATTTGTGTTGTTTCAAGTCAGTAGGATTTTGATAATTTGTTGTAGCAACAATAAGAACTAATACAATGCTGAAATTTTGAGATTTAAAGAAAGCCAGCATTGTGCATAAAACTTGACAGTTTTCTTCTATAGACTAGATTTATAAATTAAAGTTTATACTATTATATTTTAACAATCAACTTACTAAAACTGTTTTTAAAGTGTTTATTTAAATTTTATTCCATATACTTTAAAATTATACATTCACTGATATTTCAGCA
Source organism: Catagonus wagneri (assembly GCA_004024745.2). Classification (NCBI taxonomy): domain Eukaryota; kingdom Metazoa; phylum Chordata; class Mammalia; order Artiodactyla; family Tayassuidae; genus Catagonus; species Catagonus wagneri. The sequence continues at coordinate 1,270,790 of PVHT020000256.1, read as the reverse complement.
CTGTCTACACTGGATTTGAACATGCACAGCTTTATAGAGAAGGATTAAATGCAAAGCAAATATGAATGAAGTATTACATGTAAATTATTTCTCAATAAAGGTGAAAAATAAATCCCTTATTCTATATTAAAAAAGTGATGAGTAAAGGTCACTTTAAACTTTATGAGTTTATATAAAACTTAAAATGAATATTCCATTACTGAGATGGAAGCTAAGAGTATGTTAACTTCAAGTTAACATCACTTTCAGCTTCTGCTCTGAATTATAGCCTGAACATTTAATATATAATTAAAATTATAATTATTAGAATCGTTTTCATTGGTTATTCTTTGGTGAGGGTATGCATTATCAAACACTGTAAGCTACCAAGTGCTTTTTATTTATAAAGCAATGCTTAAAATTTAAATCTCCAAAGAAAGAAAAAGTTGTCTCTAATTAAAGTTCTAGTTCTGCTCAAGAAGACTAGAACTTTCAACTAGATCCTAATACCACATAACGCAAGGGTCATAAGGAGATACGGTATTAGGACAAGAAGTATATAGAATGTAAAATCTAAATAGGCCACTATCCGCTTTGGCAGATATAGAGACAATCTTCAGAGGGAAGCTGGGATAAGCTGGTAAAATGACAGGAGGAAATGTTTCCTTCAGGAGTCTTTAACATGGGCAAAAAAGAGAAGACAGAAAGTAAGGCAATAAGCAGAGAGCAGGACAACACTGGACCAAGATTCACAGAGGCTAAATGAGGCAAGTCTTAAGCAATAACATCAGGTAATTGGGTTAAGGTGGGATGGGTCAAGGTAGAAGCAAGGAAGATAGGAGGCTATTGGAATGATATCGATGAAAAAATGGGTGCTTAGACCATGGTAGTGGTAGAGAGAAGTTGATGATTTATAGACATATTTTGACAATAGAGTCAACAAAATTTGCCACAGGTTTGGGGGTGAAAAGGACAAAAGACTTAACACCAAGCTTTTTTGGTCTCTGCAACTAAAGGTATGGGGTCACCATAAATTGTGATGGGGAGAACTGTACAAGGAGGAGGTTTTTTTTGGGAAATGCTAGGAACTAAGTGTGAACATGGTGAGTTTGAGATGTTTATTGAGCATTTAAATGAAGATGTCACATAGGCAAATGGTCTGAAATTCAGGGAGAGGTTTAAGGTAGAGATATTAATTTGGAAGTTATCGGTATATAGGCAATATTTTAAATCATGAGACTGGAAAAGATCACAAGTGGAATGAGTGATGATAGAGAAAAGAGATTAATAGTAAGATGCCTGTGAAAAAACAGAAACCAGCAAAGGGACTTAGAAGGCAAAAGTAGGTGAACATGGTGTCCTGGAGGCAAAGTATTGATGGTAGGAGAGAGACCCAATAGTGTCAGTTACTACTGACAGGTCCAGAAAGTTGAGTATTGAGAAACGATTATAGGATTTAGCAATATGAAGATTGAAGGAAAACAAATATGTCACCCTACAATATGCCACTTTGACATAAGGGCAAATAAGGAACACAAGAAAAGCTCTCTAACTGCCCCCTACCTCCCAATCTATTTGCCTGAAAGCAGAACATACATTTTCAAAGATGTCCCTCCTCCTCTATCAGAAAAGACAAAAGTTAACCACCAGAGACAACTTGAGACCCTTAACATTCTGGAGACTGTCAGAGGACTCTACAAACAAAGTAGCCTTTATCTATCATCAGTTTCCCATGTATTTACTTTCCCACGTTTTGCCATCCTTGAAAACCTAAAGTTACTTCCTTTTGTGCTGTCATTTCTCTACAAATTTTTTGTCTTTGTAGCCTGAATAGTCTGAATTCTAAGCCACCTCTTTGAATTACTCACTGCTGGGTACTCGCCTGTATCCCGGAATGATGCACATGTTAATAAACTTTTTCTCTTGCTAACTGATCATATGTTATAGAGCTCCAGCTGAGAATCCAAGGTGGGGAATGGTATAATTTTCCTCTCCTACAAGATTATCATGACTTTCATGATAGTTCTGACGTAGCAGTGGGAACAACAACAACAAAAAAATCAATGCTCAAGAGAGAATAGGAGGAAGTCATTTGGAGATGCAGTGAGTATAGAGAATATTTTCAAGGAGTTTTGCTACAGTTATGAGAAGAGAAATGGTACAGAAGCTGGAAGATAGAATGGAAATGAGCGAGGTTCTTTGGGAGTCTTTTTGCTGTTTGTTTTAGGATGGGAAAAATAATGGTATGCTTAGATATGAGTGGTATTATGTTTTAGAGAGGGGAAAAAAAATTCAGGAAAGAAAAGGGATCCTTGCTGGAGCAATGACCTTGAGTGGGAGATGGGGGATAGGATGCTAACTAGATGCATGGCGAGTTCTCTTATTGAACCAGGATAGAAGTTTGAGTTGAGAAACACTGATTCAAGTAGGTAAGTGGATATAGTTGTAGAAGACTGTCACAGCTCCTTTGACTACCTCGGTTTTCTCAGTGACGTTGTTATTCATTTGTAATGTGCCAAATGAAAGGACAACGAAAATACAGATCTAAAGCAAAGTAACAACAAACTCTTCCCAACAGGTTTATTTCATTTAATTCTCTACTTAGCCTGACAATTATTTCTCCAGTGAGTTTTGAGCAGCAAAGGGGATTTATCCATCAGGATGGTATCTAAATACAATTTGTGCATTCAGTCCTTACTGCAAAAAAAAAAAAGGGAACCTAGAGCATCTTTGGAACAAGAAATTCTAGACTCTTTGGCCTTATGAAATACAGCATACATCAGCACAACTTCTTCTCAGGAGTGTAGATACCCCATTAAGATGCTAATTAAGTACTTGTCTGGGAGAATTATTTGCCCTTCCTCTCTCTTATCTGTTTTTCCCTGCATTTGAAATCTAGTCTTTGGCTGCAGAATTTCAATTCACAAGAAAGATATTCCTGGGAAAGCACAAAGCCCTCTGGTAATTGCAAACAATGCTGAAGTTCTCATTTGGTAAAAATGCCTTCCTAAATCCACCAAAATTGGCATTTGTACTTAAAATGACTGGATTGAATTATACATAAGGAATATTAATTTCAAAACATATAACCCTATAGCAAAAATGGTGTGAAGACCTCGGAGCATCAGACAGAGACAAACGTTTAAACTCTGGGTTTTGTTTTTATGGGTGGTAGCAAAGGCTAGTTGTTATGCCCTATATAGCTCATTTATTATTACTATCCTTTAGGCATTAGAATGAGTAACTCGGAATAAGGGAAGGAGGGCATGATAAATATTACATATGCAAAACTACTGAACTTTTTAATAAGCAGTAATTTAATACATAAATAGGAGGAATAAGTGGCCAGTTGTACGGTTATTCCTAATTAACTTACTAAATGGTGCTTTTTGTATGTTTATAGAAACTATACTCATTTTAATATATAGTTTGTTTCCCTTAACATATACCTGTGGTCTGGGAGCATAATCTATAAGAGGTAATCCTGTAATAATAAACAGCTAACCTGATATATATATACTTTAAAAATTAGACACAAATAATACAAAAACTAAATTATACATGTGTCATTTTTCAAGACGTGATTAAACTTGAGAAAAACATATACTCTGTTCATTCACGTACCTTGCGCCACTTTCTGTATTAGTCTGCCCCTTATTTTTCCATCCAGAGCAACAAGCTAAAGACAGACTGTCATTCTTTTCCCTTGTAAAATGCAATTCAATTCCTCATCCATCTTTACTGAAAGCACACACATTTTACTTTTCTAAAGCAACGCACGGACTGTCCTTTATACTTTCTAAAAGCATTGTGTTTTCTTATAGAGAACATCTCAGAGTGGCACTAAACATATTGATTAATAGTCCTAAATACCTTTATTTTCTCTGTTAGAACTGATGTTTCAGTGTCTCACTTGACTTCTGTTAAACCTAGGTACAATAAGATACTTAATGTGGATAACTGTAATGACATGTCTGTATTAATCAGATCAAACTTCAATTCTAACATAAGATATTAATTTAATACCAAATATTTCCCAGTTTACGTGAACCTAGAATTAATTCTGGCCAGTTCATTCCCTTCCATATTTTGAGAATTTATATATGTGCTTAATTTCCTTTAAGGCAATTAAGTAGAGCTCATTTACATTTAATTTTTGATAATACCATCCCAAAATTAAGACACAAATTGATGCACATACAAACTCACAGACAGACACAGAAATATCATAGCTACATTTTCTAAGCTTAGTCATGAGTCAGGCATTACAAATAAAACTCACTAGCTTATAAATAAGTTTTAAAAAGACTTCTTTCCCCATTTTTTTTCTTCAGTCTCAGGAATTAGAGATGTTCTAGATAAGGTAAGTGTTCCTGAGAGCCCAAGTCTCGAGGCACAGGGCAAGAAAATCAAGTTCTCCTAGAAGGACTTATTCCCTAAAGGTCAGAATTCTGAAAAGATGTTTCCTCAAGCTCGCTTTTTTATAAAAAAGTTGTATATACAAAAAGAGTAAACTGAAATAATCTTGGTCTTCAAAAGTTTCAAAGGGAGGAAAAAAGGCCACCTTGAGAGAAGAAGGTAGGGGGAAAAGTTCAACAAAGTCTCTTGTCCCTTACCAGGTTGGGGCACTCTGGCCAGTTGTCCATGTCAGTAGGAGAGCAGGGACCAAAGGGTCTCAGTTACGGCTGGTGGGTCGGGTCCATCAGCGGGTGAGCTGGTCCTAAAGTACCTGGGGTGGTTGGGATGTCAGCCAAGGCAAAGAAGGGATATCCCACCAGATTTGTGAATTCTAAAAAGATTTTTTTTCTAAGCCAGTTTTCTCTAATAACTGCATATGCAACAGAGGAGCCCGCTTTCAGTAGTTTTAGAGCAAATTTTTCCTTTAATACTCAATTAAGTAGACACTTGCAAGTAGAAGTTTGTACATACATAAATCTGGCTGAGGTGTTAGTTGCAGGCTGGCTTTCTGGTGCTCCTTGATTTTCTGTTTGAGGCTATTTCCCATTTTAACATTGAATTTGTCATGGATAAAGTTTACTAATGACATTGTATGGTGGGCCAATGAGCTGCTCGAGAGCTTAATTCCTCTCGGTTTTAGCCTAGAGTTGCTTCAGTTCTCTCTTATGTCTCTTGAGTCTTCCAGTGGCATCTAGGACACCGCAGGTTCTCAGATCGCTGAATGGCCAGTTCTTATTCGAGTCCCTGGTGGAGCAGGTTTTAATTAATGACTGGGTTTCCCTATGGGACCACTGCACAGCATGAGGACGCAGCTTCTACCAACCCCGTAACATTTTTCAGTCACCTGAGAAAACCGTAACTGGCCGGGAGGAGTCTTGTCTCTTTTTTTCAGAGCAATGCTCTCATGTAATATTTTCACCTTTATCCTGACAAATTCATTAAGGAGCCAAACTGAGGAAAAGCATCAGATCAGCCTCTTACCTAAACAGCCAGTGCACACCTCTTAGTCTCTTCCAACTAGGCAAACCTCTGTTTCTTAGTCTTTGGTTCATAGATAAAAGTTGCCTTCAATCTTCTCCAGGGGACTGACTGATGAAATTTTAGGTACATTTCCCAGATTGGCTTTGTTCTATTTTATTTTTTCTTTTTAATGATTTTTTTTCCATTTTAGCTGGCTTACAGTGTTCTGTCAAAGCAAGGTGACCCAGTCACATATATATATATTTTTCTCACATTATCATGCCCCATCACAAGTGACTAGATATAGTTCCCAGTGCTATACAGCAGGATCTCATTGCTTATCCATTCCAAAGGCAATAAGTTGCATCTATTAACCCCAAATTCTCAGTCTATCCCACTCCCTCCCGCCACCCCCTTGGCAACCACAAGTCTTTCCTCCAAGTTCATGATTTTCTTTACTGTGGAAAGGTTCATTTGTGCCATATACTAGATTCCAGATATGATATCATTTGGTATTTGTCTTTCTCTTTCTGACTTACTTTGCTTAGTATGAGAGTCTAGTTCCATTCAATGTGGTACATATACACAATGGAATACTACTCTGCCATAAAAAGAACAAAATAAGGCTTTGTTTTTCCTTAGCTCACAAAACTGAGGCCTAGGCTAGAACCTCTGTCAAAATCTTTTCTTGGGTACCATTAAGTGGAATTAAATATGCACAAAACTGAAAGCAAAACCAGAATCCTTGCCAGCCAAAAGGAAGCCACAGAGTTACAAATGAGATCCCCCAAAAGGAAAATCCCCTAAACGGGAAACAAAAGTTCCCACCTATTGGAATCCAAGTCCCACTAAGCCTGGGACCTTAGTCCAAGCGGTGCCTTACAAATGGATCTCCCAAAAGGAAAATCCCCAGATGGGAACCAAAAGTTCCACAAACGGACAAGGTCCAAAGGCTCTCAGAGTACACACCTGGGGACTTACCGAGATGCTGGCAGAGGTGTTGCAACGTCCAAGATGCTACTTTTCTCCTCCTCAAAAAGGTTTCTAGAAGTGGGAAGTTTGTGTTGGCAGGAACAGAGGGGAAGGAAGGAGTTCTCCCAAGGCCAATGGGGCCTCAGCAGCTGCTGAGAGTAGTCCTTGTCTTCTGACTACTTTTCCAGCCCAGAGTTTCAAATTCTGAGATAACCAGTTGGGTCTGCTTGTGGCCCCAACCTGTGGCAAGAATCTCTCAGCAATCTGGCTTCTGAAAGAGTCCTCTGCACACCCGAAGGGAGACTGGCGTGGAAAGAAACCTCAGAGCGTCTGATCAAGCTGAGAGCCCTGCGGGGCCTGCCTGTCCACAGGGAGATCCCAGAGGAGCCCTCGAAATTTGTTGCCAGAATTTGGCCTCTGTCTGCAGGTGCCGAATTGAAATTCAGAGACAAGAGTTTCCAGTAAAGGAGAAAAAAATAGCTTTACTGCTTTGCCAGGCAAAGGAGGGTCACAGCAGGCTAATGCCTTAAAGACAATGCCACCCCTTGGAAAGAACTGAGAGGAGTTTTATAGTAAAAAGGAGAAAAACAGGTTTTCAGATAGGAATCAGGGACAAGCATGCATTCTTCTTTCTTTGGGGGGAATCTTAGTCATCAAAGCTGGAGTCAGGAGATGTTCATGATGGTGGTCTTCTGGGTTACTGCCTAGAATAAGAATACTTGCAAAAAGGGCGTTATTGATTCGAGATTAGAACTGGGAAAGTTCCTGAAAATATCATGCGCTAATAATCTTTAATCCACAGGCAATTTTGCTCAGGGTGCCTAATCTTTTAGTTTATGGGTGATGTGTTTAGGGTGCAATTAAGTCAGAGAGAAGGACAAGGAAGGACTCTAAACTGTCCTTCAAGTTTGAAGTATTCATTTCAAAAAGAAGTGTAAGAATATAACTTAACTTTTCTCTCAGGGGTATGAGGTGCCTGTATCACAGATGATCATTAATATAGTAAGCAAAAAAAAAAAAAAAAAAAGCTATTGACGCAATATTCATAGAACAAAAATTTATCTTGCTTATTTAAAAATACTCAGTTGCAGAAACTTTATTTAGCAGTAGTTTGACCCTTTCCGGTAATCAAAATTTATACTCCATGGATTCGTGGATGCTGATCTGGGGGAAAATGGTGTCATATTCTCCCACAAGTTTTGTTCACTCAACAAATATGGGTGGTTTTATTCTGTCATATAGGAGAGGAAGCTAACGAAGAATAAGAATGACATGTACAGACAGAAATAGAAAGAAACCTGAAGACACTCAAGTTTGGTTACAGTTCAATACGGAACCACGGATTGATTCTTGCCTTGTGTTCCATGAGTGACGCCAGAATCCTCATAATAAATTACACTTGCGTATATACAAATACACATATATATTACACACACGAATACATACAGTCAATCCTTATTCATGGATTCCGCATTTGTATTTTAGTATGCTCACTAAAATATGTAACTCCCAAATCAACACTTAGGGTATTTTCTCACATATTCAGGGACATACACAGAGCAAGAAACTTTGAGTCATCCAATGTGCTTGTTCCTAACTGAGGCCAAAGTGATAGCTTTCCTGTTTTGGCTCTCAAGTGTCCTTTTGCATTTTATTTAGTGACATGCTTTTTGTCTTTATGCATTTTGCTGTTGAGTGAATGATTAACCTCTCTATTCAACATATCATTCCCTTTCTTGTCCAAAACATGTTCCCCTCAAGATTGAATAGTATCTAAGGTAAGAGGGAAGTGAAACTGAGCAGGAGTCTGTGGGATCCTCCCAAGTGCAAAGCCTTTCTGTGTCCCCATTTCTTGCTCGAAAGGAAAAGATTTCAGCCTCTTAGACCTTCCTTGATTTCCAAAGGGCAGAATCAAATAATTACTAATTAGAGTGAGGGAATGCTGGAAACAAAGGAAAGGCAGTCAGGAAACAATAGTGCAGTGATGGAGCAGGGTCCTGGTTGCTCCTGAAGGGATATAACTAGTGATCTGATAGAGAGCTCAAAGCTCTCCTACAGAAATGAAGCCCCCGCCCCTCAACACACACACACACACACACACACACACACTCAGGTAGAAGATGGTAACTTCAGGCTGAGCACAAGCATGTGAACCCCAGACTGGGTAAAATCAGAAGGTTGATGATTGAGTTTCCTAGAACACTATCTTGTTGTCTAACCACCAACCAATTAGAGGAGGCTTACACACCCTGGAGACCTCTCCCAAATTTTGCCTGGCACCTGATGAATACTCAGAAGATACTCTAATGATCTTAAAAATCCCTTTTGTGATAAAGAAGTAAAAACTTTTTCTGTCAGAATGTTTAGGACTCCTTGGCCACTGCAAAAATCCCCTTTAAGTGGAGGGCAATAACCATCCTACAGGAGTCCCCGAGGCTCCCAGTGTCTCATCATCTACAGGAGAGAATTGTAATGGATGCATTTTGTTTCACCCTTCAAGTATCCGTTTTCTGCTCTCTCACTCTGAGCTGTCTGGAGATGAGTTAACACCCTATGCCACGAAGGATGCATAATTTAGTTAAGTGAATTGTTGAGTGTGAAACTAGTTTTTGAAGGTTGTTACAAATTGTTTTTAAAACCATTAGATATCAAAAAACGATTTCTTTACTTTAAAAGACAAAACTGGCTGATAATTTACAAATTTGAAATGTAAGTTGTGGCATTAGTCTTCAAATAATGAGGATATAGGAAAATACCTGTACATAGGTAAGCTCTACTTACCTCTCAGATTATTGTGAAAAGCATGGGCAATAGAAAGAAATAATTATAGCCTATACTGCTGTTTTGCACAAGTAAGTTGCAAATGTGTGTGGGACAAGTATTAGCAAGATGTTTATACCTTGCTCTTTAATAGCTTGTGTGAAAAATGGCTTGTGTCTATTTTCAGAAGACCTTTTGCCTGAGGAACCATGTTGCAACAGCAATTTTGAACCTAGTCACCTGGATCATAATCTGTACAGCTTTCCCTTCCTAAAGTCTGGGCTCAATATTTATAGTTAAACCACATTAAATTTTTTGTGGGAAATTGTCTGCTTGAATCTTGAAAGAATATTCTCATATTTCATTGCTGTTGATCTGTTGTTTAAACTCTGATGCCAGCTGCTTCATTTTTATGTCTTATGTTTGTTCTTACCCAGAGTTGCTTGTCATGTTAAAACTGCTTCTTAAAGTTTAATAAGTGTCTTCCATGACATATGTATAGACACACATCTCATATATTTAAATAAATAGCTGGGTTGACATTACATATATGTGAGAGAGATGACATTTATTGATGGTCAACTGTATCAATTACTGGGCAAAGTACTTAATATAATCAATTGGTGTAAGATGGCCTTAGTCTAAGGTGTACTTCTAGAAAATGCAGAGGTAAGAGCAGTACAGAGCACACAATAAAAATATTTTGCAGGCTTCATCCCATACCCTGCTATGGCTCACATATCCAAAACAGGGTGATGTTTCTTCATACACTTGAAGATACATATTTCTCACAATCTTTATTAAATATTTCCAGGATTATCCTTACAATTCTTTGTTCTCCTACTGGTTTAGGGTAATCCCGAGAATAATTTCAATGGAATAAAAATGAAATTATCTGGCATTTAGCACAGAACATTCTTTAAACACCCACAGTAGATAGCATACATAACACTGCTTAAATACATGGCCAAGATTTATAGAATAGTGAATATTACTACAGAATAAATTGTAAACTTACCCAAATCTACTTTCTAGCATGCACTGATTTTTATCACACTCTAGGAAGTTTTTTTTGTTTGTTTTAAAAACACATTTTGTAAAGCTCAAAGTTAAAAGGAAGCACCCATTTTAATATATTTTCCTTGGTGGAGATGAAAGGGCATCACACCCTACACTAAATTCCAGCCAAGAAAAAAAATTTCACAGTTTGACAGATATTCCATTATTTTTTAAGACACTGTGTGCGTCACAGTATGAGAAATTCTTTTTCAAGTAAAATTATTCAGAAACAGAGAAACCATTTTTTAAAGCTAGGGCTTTTTATATCATAATTTTCTTAATTCTCTTACTCTGATTACAAAATTTATTGACTAAATACCTGAATTAAAAGTTTACTGAATCCAATAAAAAAAATGAATCAGGTTTAAGTCTAACACATTTGTGATCTGTACGTCCTCAGAAGTTTTGTGTGTTTTCTCACTTCTTCCCTAAGCCAGGTCCCACTGAGGACACTGACCTCTAGGCTCTTGAGCAGGAAAGGACTATTTAAGGCCTCACCCAGTCTGGTGGATATGAGATAGCTGAGGAGTTGCTTTCACCCATACCAGGGAATAGGTACCTATTGACCGACTGGTCCACAACACTTATTGGAGTAAGTAAGCTCAGATTTGTCTTAAGTTATTGCCTTCTTTGCCTCTCAATGTATTCAGCTCCATGAATAAAACCCTAACCATCTGGTATGGAAAATATTATAGAATGCCCACTAACAGTAGGGGTTATAGAATCTAAAACTAAAACTTCAGATACTTTTGGCTATTATCTCTTCAAAGTTCACAAAATTATACTGGAGACATTTGATGCTTCCTCATTCTTGTGGAAGTATGCACAAACATCATATTGTCTACATAACTTGGGAGCTTTCAAGCTACGAATACATACTTTTAACACACTATGAACAGAATGTTTGTGTTCCCCTAAAATTCACATTGAAGCTCTAACTCCCAATATGGTGGTATTTGGAGGTGGGGCCTTTGGGAAGTAATTAGCTTTAGATGAAGCCACAAAGAGTAGTAACCTTACAAAAGATCTTTCTCCACTATATGAGGACACACTGAGAAGCTGGTCGTCTGTAAGCCAGGAAGAGGGTCCCCACCAAGAACCAAATCTGCAGTCACCTGGATCTTAGACTTCCCAGATTTCAAAGTTTAGAGATATCTGTTGCTTAAGCCACCCACTCTATGGTATTTTGTTATAGCAGCTGGAGAAGACTAAGACAATTAGTCATTATGGTTTTACCAAGCTATAATTTAAAAATAAAAATGCCTGAAGTTTATTAGCATCATACTCATTTAAAAAATTCATGTTCATTTATTTTTTTATTTTTACTGTAACTACATTTATTTTCATCTTTCATATTCAGTGGTAATGACTCCTAGTTCTGAATCTTTTTTTTTTTTTTTTGTCTTTTTGTCTTTTTGCCTTTTCTAGGGCCGCACTGGCGGCATATGGAGGTTCCGAGGCTAAGGGGTCTAATAGGAGCTGTAGCCACCGACCTATACCACAGCCATAGCATCATGGGATCCTTTACCCACTGAGTGAGGCCAGGGATCAAACCTGCAACCTCATGGTTCCTAGTTGGATCCGTTAACCACTGAGCCATGATGGGAAATCCTAGGTCTGAATCTTTAGTTTAAACTTCCCATTGAACTTCAACCCTTCACCCCATCTGCTGTATTTACTCCAATGGATACGAGGTCACCATCAAAACATCTTGGGCTACATGAAAATATAAACCCCCCCCTCCACCCCAACATATCTTACAAGCATTACTGTCTACGCAGTTTTTGGGCTTCCATGGAAAAATCTCACTCCCTCAAATTCTTCACTTAACCACTTAGATGTCTTTTATCTATATGCCTGAATTCCTGAATTTCTAACACAGGATTTAATACTTATTTATAAACAATTTTACATTTTTAAGCATTTTTTCATATGCAAGTAGCATTTTTTCTACTTATTTTGTCAATTAGATTAATTTTATGACCAAGAACCTAAATTTATTCTGTATCTCCCCCAGCATTTAACACAGAAGCATTTAACACAGAAGCAACTAACAGTGATCAGTGAATTATTTTCTATGATTAAGACAGCCAACTTCACATGTGTATTTTTTCAGATGTTGGTTTCTACTCATACAAGTAGATTTTTAAAAGTTTTAGAGGACTGTACCATATTGTTAAGCAATTGCATAAGTTATCTCCCTCCTAAACTCCAACCAAAGGAACTCTTTTTGGAATATCTATGTTTATACTAAATTGAAAGAGGCTAGTGATTCTTTGGCCATATCTTTGTCAAACATTCATGATTGTCCTCACCACATTCAGTCTTTAAAGACTTCACTCACTCAAATACAAGATATTGCTTAGAGATTGGAAATAGGAATTATGAATCTTAACTTGAAAATTGGACAAGTACAGATATATTGTTAAACATAAAACTGTATTCAAGATACAGTGCTCCCCAGATATTTTGAGCAATGACTACCGTTCTTAATTAGAAATTGGCTTTTCGTCTTTTACTATAGAAGAAAATAAAAAAGTTAAATAGTTAATATATAATTTAAATTCAAAGAATCATTAATCTATAAATTACAAATAGAACATATGAGAACCAAAAGGGCACAATGCTTTTAAAAATACTTATTTAAAAAATCATCTATATTTCAGATATTTTACATATACTTCCCTTTTTAAATACAACAAAACTAAGAGCTACTAAATGTAATTACCTTTTATTTAAGGAAAAACTGCAAACTGAGCATAGTTCATTTGTTCAAGGACACACAGACTGGTAAAGAGCCAAGCAGGAATTTGAATGATTGTTCTGAGTCCATTTACTTTCCTTTACCTAAGACAGCTCACCCTCTACACTTAATCTTACAGAAAAAAGAAACTCAACTACATACACATAACTGAGTACGTGTTCTGAGTGCTTACCAAGTGTTAGGAAGAGAATCAAATCTCTATACATATTAAACATGTTTTTGAAATTATTCAAACATTTCATTCATATCTTAGGTATTTTGCCACTGTTTTACAGTAGTCTCAAAATTAGCCTAGGGTTACTTTACCAGGTAAATAGGCAAAGGAAGAAACAAAGAAAAACCAATTTAGGAGTTTAAGCAATGCCTTAGAAAAGTAACAACAAAGATCACCACCCCCTCTACCTCTCTACCTCATCAGCCCCATTTAAAAATTCAGGTTTAAGTGATCTCAACTGAATGCTTTTGAAATTCAATTACCCGTCAACTGTTTATGCACTATGCCAGAGAGAGTTTGGATCAACGAATGCTTCCAAGAAAGGCTAAATGTGTCAGAAGATAAAGGGCCTGGTACTGGGGAAAGACCCCTTGAGAGAAAGTGAATTATAGCTTAAGCAGAAGTCAAAACAGGCGAGCTTTCAGAGCAACCACAGGTGTTAGAAATCAAGGTGAGAATCTCAGAAAGGAGAAAACCAGAAGGTGGAAGCCCCAAATTCTGTTAATAAGCTCTCTACAAATCTCTGGCTGACCCCAGAAATATGCATAGGTAGGAAAGATCCAATTAAACAAAAAAGAACTAAACTGAGATGTGTGCTTCAAGATATACGTCGTCGTAGTGGAAATCGAAGCATACATACATATGCATCTAATAAGAAAACCTCAGTGCACATAAAGCACAAATTCAGGATTAAAAGGAACAGGCAATTCTGTAACAGCAAAGATTTCTAATACTCCTCTCCGAGCAATCCAAGAACCACCAGAAAAAACTCAATGAAACACCAGTGATCTGAACAGCACTATGAATCACCTTGACCTGTATGTTAACTTCCTGCTAGCTGTGCAGCAAATTTACAAATTATTTAATGGCTTAAAACAATTTGTTATCTTATAGTTTGGGAGATCAAAAGTTCAAAATGGGCTTTACTGGGTCAAAACCAAGGTGCTAACATGGCTACATTCCTCAGAGGCTCTAAGGAGAGAATGTGTTTTCTTACTTTTTCCAGCTTCTACAGGCTTCTCTAGCCTTCTTTGGTTCAAGGCCCCTCCCTGCATCTTCAAAGCCAGCAGTTTAGTATATTCACACTCCTCTCTAACATGGTCATAAAATTGCCTTTCTTCCTGTCTGAAATTACTATCTTTCCCTCCTTTTAAGAAGGCCCTTATATTTCCATTAGGCCTTTCCAGTTATCCAGATAATTTCCCCATCTAAAAATCCTTAGTCGTACCTGCAGTTCTCTTTTGCAATAAAAGATAAGATTTACAGGTTCTAGGAATGATGTTTACTACATCTTTGGGGCACTACTCTAGGTCCCACAAGCTAACTGATGGTTTTGAAATACTACATACAGTAACTTCAAAATTGATTTTTGAGTGCATATGGTAAAAGAACCAAGATGATCTATATGCTGGGCCATAAAAAAAGACCCAATTCTTGTTTCAATAAATAAATGAAACCACATAGTTTACTTTCTGACTACAGTGGAATTAAATTAGAGAATAGTAGCATATATCTAGGAAATGCTCCCTCCTCTCCCATACTTGGAAATTGTTCAGAGTACTTCTAAGTAACATATGAAGCATAAGAGAAATTAAAAGTAAAACCAAAATCAAAATATTTCAGACTGAATAGTAATAACATAATGAAATCTGTGGAATATGGCTGAAGCAGTGCTTAAAGAAATATGAACATTTTAAAAGCTTACATTTAAAAAGCCTAAAGTCAGTGACAAAGAGAAAAATAAATTCAAAATAGGAAATAAAGAAAACTTTATTGGAAAAAAGAAGTTCAGAGCAAAGAACAAGGAGTTTAAGGTTAAAAAAAAGTACCACTCAAATTTATATTCAAATATAAAGGTAAGAAAAAAACATATAATTTGTAAAAAGTGAAGGAACATAATTTGCATGAGAAACTCATGAAGAAACTAATAGAGAAAGAACTGAAGCCAATCAGAAAACATAGGAATAGTACTGGCTGGGAACACAGATTAACTGTAGGGTTAACTACAAAAAATAAAAATAACTATGGAAGAAGAAAACTGAAAGGAAATGGGGATGAAATATTCAAATTTTGTCACTCTTTATAGGCTCTATTTAACAAAAATGGAGGATTAAGTGTAGACACCTAGAGTGGTTATACACACAACAAAAAACACAGTTTCCCCAATTATGACAGCATACACATGAGAGTAAAAAAAAAATGGTCCATATAGTGAAATACATAAAAAGTTATGAAACCAGAAATCACAAATAAAATATAACAGAACCAAGAACAAACATCTTGTTGTCTCACTACACAAAATATACCAGACTCACCAAATGTTGGAGGCTGGGTTTTCTGGATGCAGAGTCAGAGAAGTTCAGGCAATTCATTAAAGATAAGGGTTCAGAGAGGGATGAGGAAGACAGGAGAAGGATGAAAACCTAAACAAGTATGTGGTTGCAGCAAAGACTAACTTCAGCTTAATTCCACAGGAAAGCTCTGGAACCAAAAGTTACACCTCAGTTAATTCCCTTTCGAGGCTAAGTGGTTAACCTTTTATACCCCTTGTCAGTCAGTGATTGGCTGAAATCTGCCTCCTCAACAGGAAGTGGGGATGTGGAGGCCACTCCTAGCTTGATGGGTGAGTTGATTTCAGCTGAGAGCAATTAGGCAATTGGAGGATGGGTATCTGAGTTGGGTATTAAGAGCACAGGCCATCACCTGCACCACCCAGACTTGCTTCCTATGTTAAGTACATTCCAGGCACAGTTTCTCCAGGATCCTGATTGGTCATGTTTCTAGGGAAATCTACAATAAGAGGTTAATTGGCCAAATTAAAGCACCAACAGCTGCAGCTAGTCCTGAGGCTCTAAGTGATACTTTGTCTCCTGTCCATGCTTCATGGTGGCCAAAAAACCTGAACTTTCTCTCTCTTTTAACAGATCGAGTCTCCTTGTTTACTTGCGTGGTGCTAAAAGAGCAAGTTTCTTTTCTTTGAATGAAAATCAGAGGATTAACAGATCATAGCTACATGTGCAGGGATTGATGGAAATTTGGCATGATTAATGATTTAGGAGCATATCATGTGATGTCAGCCAACATATCATGTATTGTAATATATTAGCAATAAATCATTTATATTTGCCATGATTCCATACTTAATGGTTACTCTTGGAGAATCCCTCTCCTCTTCAGCTGGAAGATCTGCCAGTCCAGGTGATGAAGGATCTAAAGGTGCCACCCCAAAATGTGCTTCTTTGGCATAAGGATTATTTTGAACAGATTATTTTTAAGAAGCTAGAAATATAGGAGAAGCTCTGAAAACAGAGTAGAAGTTATCCTTTTGTAATGGAAATCTACTTTTAAAAGGAAATATTGCTTTCTCCCCCTCGAAACTCACATCACTTTTCTTAGCTGAGGAAGGTATATAATCCTCAATCTTGAGTGCCTTTTGAGTCTCATATGTTTGTGGAGCTCCTCTATGGACATACAGAATTAAATTTTTTAAATTTCCTCCTATTAATCTGTCTTTTATTATGGGAGGCAGGGACAGGTCTCAGCCAAGAACCTAGAAGGGTCAAGGGAAAATTATTTTTCCTCCTCTACATTGTCTTGGATGTAGACTGAACTGACTTTCACCCCTAAGGGTTCTAAGTTTCTATTTAACATGCCCTTATGAGGATGTGGTTGCTGTACTTGCCCAGTTACAACTAGGCATGGGAGCTGAATTCCAAACACATTCCTCCCTGCCTCTGTCTTACCGATGCTTCACAATGATCAAGGCCCATTTTCCCCACTGGGATAGTGATGCTTTTTTTGCCCACTGGTCTACTGGTATGAGGACACTAAAATGACTCTTGCTATGTTTCTTGGTGGAGGAATTCCCCCTTTTGAAACCAAGACTACTAGACTTAGCCTAAAATGCTGGAATAACAAGCAGAACTTGTGAATAAGTGACAGAGCCATTACTACTCTCATTCCTGGTTTTCAGATCTAATATACTCTACTATCTGAGATAATACCATATAACGTATAAAGCATATGCCATATATTGAAAGATAGTGCACCATCCACACAGTGTGTCATCCCCAAGGTATCAACTCAGCTGTACTTTCACTAAGGTGCCCCATCACTCTGAGTCTGGTGGATAGGTCTGGTAAGTGGCAGAACTTGTATATGGTATGGCCAGTATGTGGTGGAACCATGATCCCTTGTTTGTAGTGCACTGCCATGACTGTTGCTGAAAAGTGAATCCCCTGGTCTGAAAGAATGTTAAGCTAGACCCAACTAAGCAGATTAGATATTTTGTGACTCCTCAGGTAGTAGTATAGGCTGAAGTATTGGAGACAAGCAAGGAAAATCAATATCTGAAATATAAGTCATTTCCAGTCGGTATGAATGCCCTTTCTAGAACTGAACAGTAAGATTTAATCAACTTCCCACTGAGTGTTTAGTAGGTCTCCTTGAGGAATTGTGCTGTTTTGGGGGCTCAGCATTGGTCTCTTTTGCTAGCAGGTCAGACCTTTAGCAGCAGAAATAGCTAGATCAGCCTGAGTGGGAGAAAGAGGTGAGGGTGAGAGGGAGCCCATGTTTTGTTTGTCGGTTGGTTGGTTGGTTTTTGGAGCACATGTTATTAGCATAGCTTCTATCTCTCCCACTGTGTTTACTTTATTCATGAGCCCAAGATTGGGTTGGGATGGCTGAGGTCAGAGGAGAGCTGGTATTTACAGTCCAAATCATCCTGTTGTTTGTTTAGTACTTCTTTGGATACCCTCTAATTGGCATCCACATGGGATTAAAAATATCTTCATACTCTGTCCCAACTCTATATACATACTTCTTCCTCAGATATTCTTGGACTTGACCTTCCAATTTTTTTTCATCTCAGGATTCTGACCAACCAGTTAAGACATTTCCAATGCTTATAAGTCTTTGTAAATTTTCAGGTCACTTCTCTCTGCATACAAAGGAGATTATCAGAGGTACTGCCCCAACCCTAACCACAGGGAGGATTTCACTTCACTGTCTTTCCTATATACTCCAAAAATGATAGATAGTAATAGTAACATCATCATGCAATTTTCTCCTTGATCCTGCATGAAAGGTTGATCAGTTTGTGCACCAACTTGAACTTTTTCCTCTTCCATCAGCTAGTCATAAGAAACCTCCATGAGGTCATAGATGACTTGTGCCAAGGAAGAGGTGTAAATTCAATGAAGCAACAGAGGTAAGTATCATAAGGGACTTGGCCATGTATTCATTCAGCTAACCTGTGCCCTTTGGCATTCTTGAACCTGATCACAGATATGCCACTTCCATTTTACTCTGAGATGATGCTGAGCCTACCTGACTTGGGGGACTTTAATAGTACTTGCTCATGATTGGATATTCTAGCCACAGAGTCATTCAAAATGCAATGGTCAGACACACTGTTTCTGCTAGGACCCAATATAATACTAAGAGATGCTATTTGGTTGCAGAAGGCATGACCGTGTCTCAAACTCAAAAGATCTGCACTAAAACTACCACAGTAGGCTCAAAATGGTGACTTTACCACAGATACATTTCATACTCATTGGATCTGGGTCATATCGTGAAAAATGCAGGTTTCTTGCTCTGGGTCCCGTTCAAAACTGGCTTTATCAGGAGTCCCAATTTTAGAAAAAGCTCCCTTCTAAAACCCAGGGAAGCCTACAAATACTGCATATGTGTTTGTTTTTTCTTTTTCTTTTTAGTAGTAGAAGTTACAGGTTGCAATAACTTGTCTGTTATTTTGGAGGGGGTGTCTGAACATCCCCCAGACCATGGTTACCTAAAAGCTTTATCAATGTAGGTCTAGTTTAACCTAAGAAATTTTCATATTCTACTTTCTCCATAACTGAACTTGACCTGATTAACTCTATCTGATCCTTCAGATTTTGGCATACTCAGCACTGCCTTAAGTAACTGACATCCAACTAATCTTCTTGGATCTTTCATAGGATCTCAAAATACCATGCACTTTCCTTCACAACACTTGTCACTTGAAAATTTACATTTCTTTTTGTGGTGACATTTCTTCTTTGTGGTTCATGTTTCTCTGATCCAACATATAATATGGCTTTTTTTGTCCCCAATTGTTCAAATTACATTTTAGATAGTGGTTGAAGAGGAGGTGCTATACAGAGTTTGGGGATATATAAGAATGTATTGCTGTCATCTTTGTGTTTCTATAGTTATATATTACAACAAATATCTTTTGTCCTAATAAAAGCTCATGATTCAATACTGGTTTATCCCATGCCCGTTTGCTTAAAGGCAAAAAACACTTTAAAAAAGTATTATAAAATGTATAATTAAATTAAAAATTCTCATCTGTTATAGATAAACTATAGTAAAGTGAAAGGAAATTAAATCCCCTTGGGCAAAATGCTGGCAAATTACTTGACAAGTAAGCTTGGTATTGGAGAGAAAGGAAATTAGCTCTTGGGACCTAGAGACAAAATTAAGTCCACTGGAGTTATATTGCCATCATGTGGTTTCCCCAAGAGAGGGAACATTTTCAAATACAGACATGTAGTGTAGAAAAGTATGTGGCATCCATCGGAAAGGTGACATTAAATCTGAATATAGGACCTTAGTTTTTTAATTAGATTATTTCTCTAAAAATGTAATGAATCCATTTTATACAAAACTCATCTCTGTTCTATGACTTTTACTAGAAAAAATGCCCTTTAGTTTTTCTTCTTCTGTCAGGAGAAAAGAATAACATTTTAAAAAAAAAACTAAAATTATGATGCATGTGAATTAAGTAACAAATATTAATAAAGCCAAATAGAAGAGGAAATATAAAAGAACCTATATAGAGGGAGTTCTCCCATAAAACTAATGTCTTCAGCTTAGGGATTCTCAGATCCCTCTCCTTGATTTTGTACTGACAATTTTTAACTCATTTTCATAAAGATGGCCTCAAATTCAATAAACTTCAGGTTCCACAAGACCTGGACCTGTCTCTCTCTTTTTTGTATCATTGCTATCCTACTTAGAAGATAAATTCAACACATATGAGGCTCTGCTCCAGACACCAGGATTAGAGATAAACAGTCCTGCATTTCAAGAAACACATAGTCAACAAATTTGAAGTTTAGATGACTAGCTTTCTTTCTTTCTTTCTTTCTTTCCTTTTCTTTTTTTCTTTTTTTGCTTTTTAGGGCTCCATTCATGGCATATGGAAGTTCCAAGCTAGGAGTTGAATTGGAGCTGCAGCTGCTGGCCTAGGTCACAGCCACAGCAATGTGGGATCAAAGACACATCTGCGACCTATACCACAGCTCACAGCAATGACAGATCTTTAACACACGGAGTGAGGACAGGGATCAAACCCCCATCCTCATGGATACTAGTTGGGTTCATAACCCACTGAGTCACAATGGGAACTCCATAGATGATTATCCTTTTTTTTTTTTAAATACATTACTCCTTAGAAACAGAATTTAGATGAAAATAAAGGCACTTTGTAGATTATAATGCATGAAGAATTAGGAAATGTGATCCTTTGTAAATTTTTCTATAACTTCTATGAACTCGCTAAACTTTACAGAGATGATAAGAAATGATGACCCAAGCCACAAAATCCACCCAGAATCAGAGCCTGCCTGACTCCCTTTACCAGGCCAGAAAAAGACATACGTAAAGATAATTTCATTGTGGTTGAAGATTTTAAAACCCTGGAAATCTCAAAATCATATAATATGCTACAAGACAATGATTCTTCCCTCCTAAAATTATGCCTTATTGGACAAGCCTACTAAATGCTGAAATCATAAATATAACCTAAATGTTCTTCATTCCACAACCTTCTATAAGCATTCAACTTTTTAATAGCTGAGTACATTTTTTATGGCTCCATCCCATTTCCTATGAGAAATTTAGAGCTTGATCAAACTTCTGAAGATATATGGGTGCAGGCCATAGGGGTTTTCCTCAGTAATGATTATTTCAAATCCCTGCTCTCAGATCTCAGTTCTCAGTTGCACTTACCCTATCGCTTTCTGTAACATTTGAACTCTTTCTCTAGAATATTATTCTCAAAGATGTATGATTTTAATTTCTCCTTTAATTACCAAACCATCACTAACATAAACTTATTTGTGTTAATGACTTTAACTAATGGTTTGTGGCAAAAGGGCAAGAAGATACAAAACAGTATGGAACTAAAAACATTTTAATGGTATATATCAGCTTTCCTAAAATTCTCTGGTTGGTCCCAGCACAGTAATTTCTCAATGACTATCTATTTCCCCTGGACCTGGTAAATTATCATATTGATAGGGTATATTCTCTGTATCATAAAACTCTTCCAAATTTTTCTTTATTCAGAGTCCTAGTAGTTCCTAGAATAATTTTTACTCATCAATTGTATAATAGCTACTAAGTCCTCTTTTCCATTATGCAAAAAATTTACTTCTTTTAATTCACATTTTTTCTTCTACATTGTACCCAAATACTCATCCTCATCAAGAAATCTCTGAAATATTTCCAAAAAATATCAGGGTTTTACAAAACCCTGTTTGAAAATCAAAGATTTACTTTGACACATGTACCACTGTTACTTTCATGCATTCCAACTCTAGTCGATCCTTTTAAAACAATTCACATCTTACCATTTCTATCATTGTCTTCTTCCTAAGAAATCAATGCATAGTTATGAAGTCATACTACAAACTTTACTTAAATTAAAAAAATTATTGGAATATAGTTGATTTATAATGTTTTAGTTTCAGGTGTACAGCAAAATAAATCAGTTATACATATACATATATTCATTTTTTCTCAGATTCATTTCCCATATAGGTTATTACAGAACACTGAGATTTCCTTGTGATATACAGTAGGTCCTTATTAGTTACCTATTTTATATATAGTAGTGTATATATGTTAATTCCAAACTCCTAATTTATCCCTTTGCTGTTTCCCCTTTAGTAACTGTTTTGCTTTCAAAATCTGTGAGTCTGTTTCTGTTTTGTAAATAAGATCTTTTGTATCATTTTTTGTTAGATACCACATATAAGTGATATCATATGACATATCTCTTTCTCAGACTTACTTCATTTAGTATAATAATCTCTAGGTCCATCTCTGTTGCTGAAAATGACATTATTTCATTCTTTATTATGGCTAATATTCTACTGTATATATGTACCAAATTTTCTTTATCCAGTACTCTGCTGACGAACATCTGTGTTGATTTCCATGTCTTAGTTATTATAAATAGTGCTGCAATGAACATCGGAGTGTCTCTATCTTTTATTTGGATGTAAATCCAGGAGTGAGATTGCTGGATCATGTGGTAATCCCATATTTAAATTTTAAGGAACCTCCACTATGTTCTCCATAATGGCTGCCCAAATTTACATTGCCACTAATAGTGTAAGGTTCCCTTTTTTTTCCATACTCTGTCCAGCACACTTAAACTTAACTTTAAACTGTAATATTGTGTTTGCTGTATTTATCTTGTCTGCAGTTTTTAAAAACCTACTCATAAGATACATAGCACTGGTAATCAATAAGTTCTGGTCGATTTAACTATACTGTGTTTGAATGATTTCTAATCTGGATTTTTCTTATCTCCTCTAGAAAGTTTTGGTTAACCTGGATAGGTTAGAGATCCTTGACTACACTCACAGGAATTTGCGTTTAATCCATATCTATTACATCATCTATTCACAGGTGCAGTGGGATTTGTAGAGCTTCTTTGTTGAATTTTGGAAAATTTTCAGCTAGCATATTTTCAACTATGGCTTTTGCACCATTCTCTACTTCTGTTCCAAGACTGATTACACAGGCTTTAGAGCTTTTCACCATGATTCACATTTCTTATACTCTTTTCAGTAATTTTCATTGCTTTTTTTTTCTTCTCTGTGCTTCAGTCTAGATAGTTTCTACTGTATCTGTCTTACAGTTTATGAATATTCTCTTCAGATGGATCTAATCTGCTACTAAACCCAACTACTGAGTTCCTAATTTTAGTTCTTGTAATTTCTAGTCATAGGTTCTAGGAATCTGTTGAAAGTCTCAATGTATCCTCTGTATATGTTAGTAATAGTTTCTTTTAAATTTTCTGTTTGAAAATTTAATGTCTGTTGGATTTGTTTCTACAGTTAATCCTTTTACTCTTTTTTTTTATCATTTTGTCCTGATTTTTAGCATGACAACATTTTATTAGATGTTGGACACTGTTCATTAAAAAATATATGTGGGAGTTCCCGTCGTGGCTCAGCGGAAACGAATCTGACTAGGAACCACGAGGTTGCAGGTTCGATCCCTGGCCTTGCTCAGTGGGTTACAGATGCAGCATTGCTGCGAGCTGTGGTGTGGGTTGCAGACGCGGTTCAGATCCCGTGTTGCTGTGGCTCTGGCGTAGGCTGGCAGCTATAGCTCCTATTAGACCCCTAGCCTGGGAACTTACATATGCCATGGGTGTGGCCCTAAAAAAAAGCAAAAAAAAAGAAGAAAAAAAAAAAAGAAAAGGGTCACATGGCCACAAT
The DNA here is from genome assembly GCA_004024745.2 of Catagonus wagneri. Classification (NCBI taxonomy): domain Eukaryota; kingdom Metazoa; phylum Chordata; class Mammalia; order Artiodactyla; family Tayassuidae; genus Catagonus; species Catagonus wagneri. Next base: position 1,247,116 of record PVHT020000256.1, on the reverse strand, counting down.
TATCTGCAAGATGGTATTTGGAAATTAAACTTTTAGCAGAGCACTTTGCTGACCTCTGTAAAAATCAGAGTTATTCAATTTTATATTTCTTCCTTGTCCAACTTTTACGAATTATCTTTTTGAAAACTGTAATTTTATCTCAGTTTTCCAATATAGGGGCATAAAGTGGTTCGAAATAATGTCCTATTATTTTTCAAATGTTTGTTCTATTATAGTCAGAGCCCTTTCTTCATTCCTAATTTTGATTATTTGTGCCCTCTCTTTCTTTTATTCGTTGGATGATTGTGCCAGCAGTTTACCTTATTTAATTATGTTTTCAAAGATTGGCGTTAGAGAGAAATATATTCTTCATGCTTTATATTTCAACATAAGAAAAATATTAGGGGCTAAAGGTAAATTTTCTGCCTTAATTTCCCAATGTATTAATTATAATTTCAATTACTAATATATTATTAGCAATTATTAATATATTAATGGTTAATATTCACTCAGAAGTTTTAATTAAATTTTGAATATTACCAAATAATATTAAATTATGAATGTTACTCATAGAAATACAAAGTAAGACTATTAGCTACTGTGAAAGATGTAAATTTTTAGCACTCTGTAACTGCTGTTTCTCTTCCTAATCCTTATCCTTATTTTTTTAAATTCTTCACCAGTATGGTATTGATTTTTATAGGAGCTGAGTATTAAATAATCAAACAAAGAAGGTAAAATAATTATAATCAAGCACTTGGGTTTGACATTACAGTAGGAATGCTGGGGTAAACTTTAATCTTAACACCATTTTGAAATCACTTACTTTCAGTGGATGGAGTTGTAACACAAATTCATTCAGTTTTGCTCAGTTTTATAATCAAGTATTTATCATGCACCATAAGCTTTAGAAAGTAGACCTGACTTCCCAAAAGCACTATTAATTAGATGAAAATGTGTGTGTGTGTGTGTGTGTTTGAGAGAGAGAGAGTGAGAGAGAGAGGGAAGTTTGTGTTAAGTGTGTAACAATACATGGTCCTATTTTTCTGTTTCTTCTAATTTCAAAAATCATGGTTCATAATAAAAGGCTAGAAATACAGAGATTAGATAGATAGATAGATAGATAGATTAGATAGAGTCAAGGTTTCTGGAATACTGAAGCTATTAAATGACATGCAGCCTTAAGTCTAAAGTATGATGCAAAGTCATAAAGTTCTGCTCGCACAAATATTATCAAATCTCTATTTGGAAAAATAAATAAACCAAGTCCTATAAAAATAATTTTTCCCTTTTCATTCCTAGAACATCTAAGAAAGAATACATAGTTAAAAGCATTAGGTTATTCATGAAGACATCTAAAATATTTCTTTCGTTTACTCTTCCACACCATGGGCTTTTGGCTTTACCTAGAGTGGAGTGAATGCCTCCTATGGCTACACTCTGCAGTACTTTGTAAAATCTACTGCCTGAATTGAACATAATAGGTTTAACACCTCAGACACTTCATGGGGAGAAATACTTGCCTTTCTAAGTAAGGGCTATCTTCTGTTAGCCCATGGAAACATTATAGAAAATAGAAAGTGTCAATAGAACTGTCAACTAAAACTAGTGCTCCTAAGATGCTAACTATTCTGTAAATTGTTTTTGACATGTGCTTATGACTTATTATGCATTGATGCTATCTACAAATGTCCTACTAGCCTTATCAAAATGTTCTAAATAATCCACTTTATTCCTGAAGGTACTTCATACTTTATGTTCAGTTTGTAATAACATTCTCAGATGATTTATAGGAAATTAAGTCAGATAATAACTAATCACCTGTAATAAGTGCTACCATGAGTTTTCCTCTAATGTTTCTCTATAATTTCCTTATGCTACAAGTTCAAAATTTTCTATGAAATTCCTTAAGAAAAGTCCCATGATAAAATAAGTTTGGAATATGATCTGACTAGCTCTCTTTAATATAAAATATGAAATTCTGAAAATAACAAAGACATAGAGAAAAAGTACACATGCTATTCCAAATGTACTTAACCAAATAGTCTTCTTTACACTATATACCCCAAATTAAAGTCATGGACATCATGTGCTGCTGGTATTTTAGCAAACACATTTTGGAAAATAATTTATGCTGCTATGAAAATGTATATTTACATATACATCTTAAAGACTCTAGAGCTGTTTTAGGAACTATATTTGATTACTTTATCTTCTTTGAGAGAATGCTATGATAGAAGATGAATGAAAATTACAAACACACCAATATGATGATTCTGTTAAAGACCTAAAAATAGGATTTCTCTTGAGGCACATTAGGTTAAGGATATGGCATTGCCACTGCAGTGGCTTGGGTTGCTGCTGTGGTGCTGCTGCAATTGCTTGGGTTGCTGCTTGTGGTATGGGTTTGAGGGTTTGATTCCTGGCCAGGGAACTTCTGCATACTGCAGGCATGGCAAAAAAGAAAAAAAAAAGACCTAAAAACAATGATTAGGGCAAAACTCTACAGACTAGGATATGAGTTGTTCCACTTAGAGTTTGAACAATATGGCAGTCTTGTAATGACAAAGTTAGAATCAAAAGCAGAAAGTGGTTGAAACAACACAATTGATTCATTCACTACTCACTGTAATGGCTCTATTCTCTATCTAGTATGTTCTTTTTGCATGCAGAGTGACTGGTATAGGGTAAGTATGCAAGAAGACCAATTATTATAATTTAATGTGTAATATTAAGAAAGCTTTTTTTGATGGGAATGCAAAATGGTAGAGTTTCTCTGGGAAATAGTTTAATAATTTCTTAAAAAGTTAAGCACATACCTACCATTAAATTATCAATCCCATTCCTATGTATTAACCCTAGAAAATTAAAGTTTACATTCACACAAAATGCCTATGTTTACAGTAGCTGTACTCATAATGGCTCCAAACTGGAAATAGCCAAGTGCTTTTCAATGGATACATGGGTAAACAACTGGTACATTCATAAAATGGATGTGTATACACACATGAACACACACACACAGAGAAATACTACTAAAACATAAACAGATGAAATCTTGTCATTGATGACAAGATAGATGGACCTTAAGGATATCATTCAAAGTTAAATAAGTCTGAGAAATACAAATAACATATGATTTCACTCACATATGAAATACATAAACAAAACAGAACAAATGAATAAACCTAACCAAACCAAAGCAACACAGATATAGAGAACAGAGTAGTGGTTACCAGAGGGGAAGGCGCTTAGGGGGAGGGAAAATGGGTAAAGGAAGTTACCTGTACAGTAATGGGTGAAAACTAAACTTTTGATGGTGACTATGGTGGAATACATACAGAATAAAAATATATTGCACACATGAAACTTATATAATGTTATAAGCCCATGTTACCTCAATAACAAAACAAAATAAAAGCACCAATTACTAGCAAGCAAGCAAGCAAGGAAGAAGGAAAGAGTAACTAGAATCAAAAAGTTACTTACTATGTGATTCCACAAAAAAGAAATTTTGAAACAGGCAAAGCTATAGAGATAAAGAACAGAGAGGTGGTTGCCAGAGATTAGGGTTGCATGGTGGATTTAATAAAAATTAAATAATGTAAAGAAACTTTCAGAGATGTGGGATCTGTTCTATATCCTAACTGTGGTGATAGTTACATGACTAATTGATTTGTCATCTCTCACGGAATTGTAGGGGGAAATGAATTTTACTGTATGTAAGCTGAAAAATTAGTATTAAACATATTATATATGATAAATAATAAAAAACTAAATGGATGGTAGTATAACATTTATTAAAAAGTAGCCATATATACTTGTACATATATATATATACACATAGCATAATACCTTTTTATAAAATTATACACTGCAAATGAAATAGTTAATAGAAATACATAGAAATTTGAGGAAAATTTGAAGATGGTATTCTTCTATCCTTAAACTAAATCCATGGAAAGTAAATTAAGATTCTCAATCAGATAGTGTATGCAAACTCTGTTATCTTTTGAACGTGTGTATTTTTTCAGGACTGGGCTCATTATTTTCCTTATAATCACAAAGGAATCCAAGAACAATAATAACAACAGAAAAAGTTGAGGGCCATCTGCATTAAGGAAAGAACACTAAAATAAGAACTACGGCAATTCACACTTTGTGCCATTTACCTACTGTGTGGGCATGTCACTTACTACCTCTGGGGAATCAATGATTTCTAGAGCCCTTTATCGCTTGCAATTTCTGTGATTCTAAGGTCAGAAGCCTTTCTCAAACGCTAGCTCTTCCAACACATTCTTTAACAGCAATTCACAGATATTCCTTCCTTGTTATCTTCATTATGTGGTGCAATAATCCAATTTTGCTACAGTCAGAATTGTGGCCAACTGAGTGTAAAGCTATAAAACACTCTTAGTCTGTGACCTAAAGGACATCAAAGATCTAGAGTGCACAGACTCTAACTCTTGAAGCCACCATTTTGTATGACATTTAGATTGAGCTTTCAAGGCCAGAGTTAAAAGAGGAACACAATTTAGAAGGAAAGCTGCTGTGGACAGCAATATAAAGTTCACACATAAAAAGACCGGTCATTCTTCTCTGGTTATTTTTATGTTTAGAGAAGAGGTAAAGGTAGTGAGAAATTACTGAAAAAAGATTTTACAACCTATCAGTCCCTAACCCCACACTGTTTACAATTTAAGAAAAAACAAACAAAAGCCCCTACTTTTGATATGAGATTTGAATCTATAAAGAGATAATACTCTATAGGCAGCAATATAACTTGAAGAATTAATGAAGTAAGGCTATCCTTTAGCTAGTGGTATTCAAACTGGATTCTTGACAATTCAATCTCAGTGACCATTTTCTTTGGCAAATGAGAATTAAAACAGACGAGGCTTGAGGACAGCTCTTTAGTCAGAATTTCTTTTTAATCTATTATGAATGCTCATAAGGTTCTAAATGAAAAGATATATTCCAGCACTAAACTAGGTCAATAAATAAACAAATAAATAATAAGTTTGAAAATTGCAACTATAAAGAAGAACGCGGTTAAGAAGAACGCGGTGTTCTCCACTAAGGAGGAGTTACCCTTTTGCTGTTCATGGAACTTGAGAATATAAAAGGCCAGAACATGCCCCTCATTTTCCAAGATGTTACAGAGTACCACAGGTTAACCTCCAAATAACCTACTCCACAGATTACAAACAACATAGCCCTTTCCCCTGAGGCCTCTGCCATGACAGATGTGTCCCTACCAAGCTCCAGACACGTGTGGAAGGGCCAAGTTTTGGGCACTGGGCGGATGGAGTTCCATGAGGACTTGAAAGTAGGGCATCCTTGGCCCTCCTGGAGAGGAAATTAGTGGCAGGTGGACAGTCTGTGATTGGAGTTATCAGATGCCTTACCTGAGTAAGAAACTTTCCTCCACTGGGACCTCAGGTGTCTGACAGCCCTTTGTGACACCAAGATAACTTATGGTTGAAAGAAACATTGTCAGAGAACTTTTGCATTGAAATTTTGGATTATATCTCAGATTTTTAATTAGGAAAACAAAACTCAGAGGAATAAATTGTGCAGCCCCCAAAGGGACACAAAAAGGTGGCTCAGTGCCTAGGAATTCACAGAAAGGAAAACAACCTGGATCCCACTGAAGATATTACATTTAGTCATCATGTCTCCTTAGGGTTCTCTTGGCTGTGACAGCTTCTTGGACTTTCCTGGTTTTGGATGACCTTGACTTTTGAGTAAGATATTTGGTAGGAAGTCTTAGTTGAGTTTTTCTCATATTAGGCTGGGCTTAAGGAATTTTTTTTAAAGGAAGACGACAGAGGTAAGGTGCCATTGTCATCACATATCAAGAGTACATACTATCAACATGACTTATTACTGTTAACGTTAACCTTGATCATCTGGTTGAGGTCTTAATTACAGGTTTTTTCCACCATAAAGTTACCCCTTTCCCCCAATACTGTACTCTTTGAAATGAAATCACTGGGTGTAGCCCACACTTAAGAAGAGTAGATTTGTGGTGATCTTGAGGGTGGAATGTCTACATCAGTTAATTGGAGTTCTATAGGAAGAAACTGGTCTCTTCTCCCGTTTATTAAATTTACTTATACCACACCAAAAAACAATATAAAATATACTGACTTGTTAAAAGCCCTTGGCAAGGTGGCTAATGTCTGCTATGCCATGCCCTATTGCTTTTTTCAGTTGAATCATATGCTTACCAAGAATGGATTGCACTTTTCTCAAGACCTATTAAATCACTGTAATTGTCATTGTAATTATGTAATTTAACTAAATATTTAACTAATATATAAACAAATGAATATATAATGAAAGTCTTTTCTATGAATGCTTTTGAAATTTTCAAGAGTTGTGAATTGCTAAAACAGTCCCTGCTCAATTAAAGTAGACAAGGCAACACTAAAAGTATGGAAAATTTATAAAATATAGGAATTCCTGAAGACCTCTTCTCATTCCACCTTTGAGAAAGTACAACTGGATGCATTTTATGCACGAGAGATGCACACAGACCCCCACACTTTAAGGAGAGGCCTTCTCGCCAAATTGACTAATAAATGTATTTTTATTTTTAATTAAAATAAAATGTTTAAGAGATTTATACATCCTTTCTTTTTTGTTACTTCAAATAACATTTTCAAACAATCAATCAACAATTATATCAAGGGTCGGATAAGATGGCTGTTGCATTATATATCGGAAAAGGAATACTTTTAAGTGGAAATTTTCTGGCATTAGATGAGATGAATGAAAGAAATTTTTAATTTTTTTTAAAACAAAAAGAATTTCTGCAATATAACACTTAATATGCAAGGAAGTGTGGTACAGTTTGTATCAACACAGCCTTAATGTTTGCATAGTAAGCATAAACATGAAATCCAGAACATACAAACAATTCAAAATTTCAGTTCCTGGTAATGATTTTGCAACATTCAGCATGCATTAAAAAAGGCTGTTGCTCAGTTAGAGCAGCAGACTGGAGTGTGCTCACTCCATACATCTCACTGTTAAGCTTCTCTAGTGGGTATCAGGTAAAGCGAATGTTGTTGGTGCCTCACCCAGCTCCCATTTCCCTGGATGCTGCTCTCATTAGCCAAGTGTTGTGAGTGATGTCAATTCCTTCCTTCCCTCCTTCTTCCTTCCTTCCTTCTTCCCTCCTTACTTCCTTCCTTTTTCATTCTTTCTTTCTATGGCCACACTGCGGCATATGGCTAGGGGTCAATCTGGAGCAGCAGCTGCAGGTCTATGCCACAGCCAAGGCAACACTGGATCCTTAACTCACTGAGTGAGGCCAGGGATCAAACCTGTATCCTCACAGAGACAACATCAGGTCCTTAACCTGCTAAGCCACAACAGGAACTCCAGCTACTTCCTTCTTGAAAGAATTAACCTCAGCCAAAGTCAGGCTTCAAGTATTAGAATAAACCAGAAGAGAATTCTGAAGTAGATATTTAGGCTGTTGAATTAAGGGAGCTGAATAGGGGAGAGTTTGTTAACAAGGAAGTTCAGACAGAGTTCCAGGATGATTCCAATATGCTGCAAAATGGCTTCTGAAAGCAGTGGCTCACTGTAAATGAAGATATCAGATTTGCAGGCAAACTGTGGAAGAAGGACTCTAAAGGCTCAAGGAAACGAGTCTGCTTGAATGAGTCTACTAGATAAAGATGGGCAAGACCTTAGTTCTCTGTGTTCTTTAAAAGGAATTGCAATTGGTTGCAATTTTAGATGTGTTCACTAACTTACACAGATGAATTGGCAGAGGGTGGAAGCCTAATAGCTAAAAATCGTTGCCTGATCATTAAGCCATGAAGACACAGAAGAAATCCCTAGGAATCCAGGCTAATCGATAAAAACAAAAATAAGAAAATCTGAACAAATACACTGGTGACCACCACGGAAAATATAAATAGGTAGAAGGTCTTGGCTAGTTCATATTAACCAGCTTCTGTACTTGGCCACCCTAGTTCTTTTAAGGGTTCATGAGTAGAAGAGACATGAAGGTGGGGATGGATACCTTGCACAGGCTCAAAAGTATGGTTTCCCTTTCATCAAGGTTCCTCCTTGTACCACTGCAGCTAAATTTTTGATCTGCCAGAAAGAGAGACCAACACTCATTCCTCCAAATTGTGTCATACCTCAAGGAGACCAAACAGTCAATTGATGGCAGGGATTCTATGGGGACACTGCCTCTTTTGTGGAGGATACCTTTCGTTCTCCACAAAAGAGGCAGAAATGAGAATAACCCTCCCACCAAAAGTCTCCGTGATCTATCTAAAGAATTTGTGCTTCACTTCCCACGTCTTTAGACTCTGTGCTTCTAGAGGCCTAATTCCTAAAGCAGGGATGTTTCTATCAAGGGGGCACGGTAAGAGTCCTCCTGAACCTAAGGCTTTTGCCACTGCCTGGTTACTTGGGACTTCTCACACCAGTAGGAAAGTAAGCAGAGAAAAGAGTTACCATACTGGCATGATATCAGGCCTTGTCATTATTAGGAGGTAGGGCTGCTAATAAATAATAGTGACAAGCAGGAATATTTTTGTCACTGAAGTGATTTACGAGGCTGTATCTTGGTATCTCATGGCCAGTGGAAATTGTAATGAAAAGTTTCACAACTATAGCCTGACAAGGATGTGGTAACTTGGGCCTCATGATGAATGATTAGTATGTTCATTCACCCAACAAACAGGTCACACAGCATGAGCCAAAGGGGAAGGAATCTAGAGTGTGTCATGCAGGAGGGAGATGCTGAGTATCGGTTACAATCTCAGGACCAACTAAAGCATTAGGAACCAGAGTTCAACCTACTGATTCTTCTCTGAAAATTTTCCCCAGGAATTATGACTAGCGCTAGTCCTGGAGAAGCTGTGCCTAGAGGGGCTGAACTTAATACGACAAGCATGTAAACACGGGGACCTCATGGATACCACTGGTGTTCTGACCAGCTCCCCTTTACAACCTAGTGTACCCATGCTCCAGGTGACATGAGGATTGGCTTTCAACAATGAACAGGTGCCCCTTTCCCAGAGAACTTCCCTTGGCTAAATAATAGCCATCTTGTAGATTCCGTCGTGGCTCAGCAGCTAACGAACCCAACTAGTACCCATAAGAACTTGGGTTCGATCCCTGGTCTTGCTCAGTGGGTTAAGGATCCAGCGTTGCCGTGAGTTGCAGACACAACTCGGATCCTGCATTGCTGTGGCTATGGTGTAGGTCATAAACTACAGCTCCGATTTGACCCCTGGCCTGGGAACCTCTGTATGTCATGGGTGTGGTCCTAAAATAGATTAAAAAATAATAGTAATTAAAGCCACCTTCACCAGTTGGATATGCCCTTCTTACGCCTCCCTCCTCCAGGCAGGATTATGAGGCTATGATCTCAAGAGCTGTTCCAGAGCCTTCCTGTGAGATCTGACTAAAGCTAATCTCCACCTGAGAACAAGTTCTTGCTTGGCATTTTTCCCCCTTCTTTTATTCGACTTCATGTTCCTAACTCTTCTTCTCTTGAGAACAATTTCTTAATAAATCATTTGAACAAGAATTCTCATCCAAGGCTTTGCTTCTAGGGAAACCTCTGTAAGACCTGGGCCACTAATTTTTATATGCTTAGAATGTTCCAAATAATCTTTCCATTTGCATTGTGTTGATCATTATTAGTTCTCTTTTTAAAGTATATAACACATCCAATTCCTGTTTATCTGAATTTCTGGATTTCTAATGTCCAAAAATGAACAAAAACACAGACTTGGAGAATTAAATACTGTGGATATTCGATTTAAAAAAATTACTTCTTTTCTCTTAGAATGTACGCACGTGGATTAAAGGTTTTTATGCTATTTGATGATGCTCCCCTTTTATACAACATGTCCCCTCACAGAAGGAAAATCTGCACTTCTCAGAATCTAGGGAACCATTAAAGTTAAAGGAGTTCAAACTCAGTTCCTTGGGCTCCTAAGTGGGAAGCAGTGGTTGCAAGGCATTCACTGCTGAGTTGCAGCGAACTCCCTTGGTTTTCCTATGTCTAGATACTGTGTCTTAACATTTCTGGAGAATCTTAGGAGTATGGCTCAATTCTTTCTATAACCTGTTTGTGATAGTAGTGTGCAATCACTTGAAAGAATCTAGCATTAATACTGAATATGTATCTACTTCAGTAAGACTTTCAAAGTTATACAAAAATATTCATCATGCATTCTACCAACCTCAAACTTTCTTTGGAAATTCCATGGTGACCACAATCAACTCTTGGACTTCCTATCTTTGCATTCAAGCCACAAAGGCAGATAAAGCTCTGTCAGAGAAATTGTGATACAGGCTCACAAAATTACTAAAACATGTAAGGTGACTTGCTATGTTCTCTAAAAATTGATAAGCTTCTCACTTTATCTGAATATGTACCTTCTACCAAGGGAAGGAAGCTTGAGTTAGGGTGAAACTGAGTTGGGGTCACAGAGCTGTGACACGAGATTGGACCCAGTGACATGCAAGACCCAGATGCATCGGGCTCGGACCCCATGTCTTTTTTTTGGAGATCGTTCTAAACATTTGCCATTGTTTCTAACACAAATTAGTTACTACCTGGGAGTATGTACTTGGAGATTACATGAGTATAGTCATATTAGTAACAAGAGATGGGCAATTTTGCCTGGAACTTAAACAGAGTCCTTCTTTTGATGCCTTACATTCTGTCCCATAGGTTGAGGTCGGAGGCTCAACTCCCGCTGACTGTCTCTCTAAAACTTTTGTACCACTCACTAAGGCAAAGCTTGGTGCTGAATCACCACTCCTGTCAACCCACTTTCAGTCAAAAATTTGCTGAGTTCTCAGCTTCTTCTCCACCTAAGTTAATTGCATTATGTGAGAAATTTAAGAAGGTACTGAAGTTAATTTTGTCCCTGATTTTGATTTACAGATCTTGGCAATAAATGTTTCCTCACAATACATCTTTAAACTACACTGGTTTTTCTGGTCAGGTTCCACGGTCCCCTCTGCATTGTGCACATTTTTACAAGACCAATTACTTAATTAAAAATCTTTAAGGACTCTTCCAGAATGGGTCATGAAAACTTGACATATGTGTCCTTACTACATTCCACGTATTCAAAGACTTATTCTAAAACTAATAACAAATCATGTACCAAGATTGATGCATCCTTGACTTTCAGTCCATACACCAGTTTAAGAACAATGTTCTGGAAACCCTCTAGAACTTGAAGGGTAGCAGAATATGCCACTCCAATATATGCCACCTTGGTTTATTGATTATACTGAGTTGGGGACACTTGAAAAAGCAAATGCAGTGAGAGACCTTCTCTCTACTGCCTTTATCTGCCTAAGAAAGAGATTCCAAAAGGAATTTAATTGCCATAAATCCCCTCCATGGATGGGACTTTTATCAGTCAGCAAACACTGACTCACCACAGGAAAGGAGACTACAGAGTGACACCACACTCAGACAAGCTTTGTCACAAACTATCATTCCTCTCCTCTGTTCTCCTAAGGGCTCATTCATCATTTTTTTTTTGGGGGGGGGCTTTTTGTCTTTTTAGGCTGCACCTGTGGCATATGGAGGTTCCCAGCCTAGGGGTCTAATTGGAGCTATAGCTGCTGGCCTACGCCAGAGCCACAGCAACGCCAGATCTGAGATGAGTCGGCAACCTACACCACAGATCATGGCAACGCTGGATCATCAACCCACTGAGCGATGCCAGGGATTGAACCCCGCAACCTCACGGTTCCTAGCTGGATTCATTTCCACTGTGCCACGATGGGAACTCCCCATTCATCATTCTTAAAAATTATTTCCTCTCCCTTAAGAGGTCCACACCTACCTGCCCCTTTCTCTATTAATATGGTATTTAAGCCTAAGTTCTAAGCCACCTCTTCCAATTACTCATTTTCCCCTGGGTATCTCCCATGTATACATGAGGTATATGTGTTCATAAATTTCTGTTGTTTTTCTCTTAATTAGTCTTACTATAGGGGTCTCAGCCAAGAACTCAAAAGCATAGAGGGAAAATTATCCCCCCACCCCTACCATAAGCCTATATTTTGTTTCTCAATTTTCACACTTAAAACTTTTGCCTAATATATTTTCATGGTTTAAATGATCATCCCCAGATTTATGCCTCTCCTCAAAAACTCAGAAAGTACTTTAGTTCTTTGGACCTGGGATAACAGAGAACACAGGGGCTTCAAACTGATTTAAGGCTGATGGTTTCAAGTGATCTGCCTAGGGTACAAAAAGAGCAGCCTCCTAACCATGTCTGCTCTGGCCCATCTCCCTTTCTGCCACACCACTAGCGGACACGCTTTTCACTTATTCTGGAAGTAATTCATCTTAAAAAAATGTTTAATAATCCTTGCCCAACACCTGGAATTTCAAAACACTGTACAGGTGATATCTCCGGTGGGAAGATTTGTAAGGAAACCAACACAGTAAACTTCCAGCATAGCATAATTCTCTTTCTCTGGTTAAAAGAATTTATCGCAAATATCTTTCTTATAAAATGACTGGTGCTGTGAAATTATTACTAAGCATACTGGGTACTTTACTTGAAAGCATTTTTTTCAGTTGAAATATGACTGAAGTACAATATTAGGTTAGTTTCTGAAAGCATTTTCTAAGCTAAACGATAATTTGTGCTAAGACCATATTTCCTCATTGGCACATTCCAGTAACAATTTAAATTATATGATGGAACATTTCTTCCTTCACAAATAATGAATAGTTTGATATAGAAATAGATACGGATTTAGACTTAGATTCATCTCATATTGAGTCATATGAGGATCCATCAAGAAGAGTTCAGTCTACGAACCAGGAAGTGTGCTCTCACCAGACAATGATCTGCTAGTGCCTTGATCTGGTACTGCTAAACCTACAGAACTATGAGAAATAAATGTTTGTTTTGTATGTCACTCAGTCAATGGTGTTTGTTATAGCAGCCCAAACAGACTAAGACAGTGTATAATATAGTTACTTGAGACCAGGCTCTTTATCTATTTTGATTCCTGCTGTCTTGCCTGTGCCCATAAGAGTGCTTGGCATTTAGATACTATTTGGTAAACATCTGTTGAATGTGTGACAATGAATGAGTGAATGAATACATGCTGTTAAATACTATAAAGTATTTCATATATATATGAAAAAAAGGAATTCACCTCTAACAAAACTCACAAGTTCTCTACAAAAAAGGCCCATCTGAAAATACAAATATACGCTACTAGAGAGTATTTTATCATTAGCTCCTAATTAAGCTTTACACCATACAACAGAAATAACTGTATATAATGCCATTGTATATGCAGCTTTCTATATTTCTAAGTATAAGAAATATAGGAAGTTCTGACAGGGGAGAAATAACATATGCTCTGAAATAAGAGTGCTTGGGCATGGCATAAATTCTGGATTCCCTGCTTAATAGTTTAGTAACTTTGGGCAAGGGCACACTAATAAACTAAACCTTAGTTAATAAAAATGTAAACTACAAATCATTTCTCTGTATTTCTATATTCTTAAGATTCTCTAAAGGTTTGCCAAACTTTCCAGATCAGGTACTTCTATCCTGTTTTGAGCATGCATCCCAATATATGTAACCTTATTTAGTTTCACACTGTATCCATTTACAACTGTACTCATGTATTGTCAACCTCTTAAAACATGTAGAAAATTAGAAATACAAAAATAACTGACAAAGACCAAATACACAAAATATTCTATTTTCAAATGATTAATTTATAATATTACAGAAATCATTTTTACTCTCAGTAAAAATGTGATTAGTAAGAATGTAGTTTTGTGAGAATGATGTGATTGAACACATTATGTTTAATTAAATATTCACAGATTTTACTGCCTTGTGCCTGAAAAAGTGCTAACACCAGGTGACGAAGAATCAGCTCTGTCATTTCTTATTGTGCCCTTATTCATATATGCATGAATTATATACAATTTTTTCTTGTGCTACTTATCTATTTTTTAATGATTAGTATAGTTTACATAAAATAATATTATCTATAAATACATTTAAGTGGGGATGGAAAGGTTTAAATACTTAGCAAAATTCTGTAAAAGATCAAAAAGTAAGAATAACATCCTCAATACATTAGGATGCTCTGGAGATACTAGGGATGTGGAACCTATATGAGAATCTGACTTGTAGAGCCGATGAAGATGCCAGCTTTGGTGTATATATTAAAGTGTATCAAAGACTAATAGTTTCTCATTTTAGGTAAAATTAAATATAAATAGAACTTGTAATATTTACCCCACTCCAGTCAATGTTGTTTATAGTTGACTTGGAGACCACTGCTCTACTGGACATAAATATTTCTCTTCCTACCCTTGTATTTCCATCATGGCATATTTTATTATTAATATATTAAATTAACTAAAAAGAAGGAAGTAGGTCTTGCACACTAAATAATATTACTGCAGCATAGATCCTCAGAATATAAATCTCAGAAAATAATTTTGAAAATGTATATACAAATTAACCTTGTGAGGCTTTGCATAGATTTGATTCTGTGACTATAAGTGGAAATGTTTTGCATTATAGCTGGAGGAAGCATCAACTTAACCTCAATAGATGAATGCAAAATCCATTGAATTGTGGAACTACTTAAAATAATCTTAAATGTATTTTCTTTTCAGTAAAAATGAAAGTTATTTAGGAAAGTAAAATACAAAATGACATGTCATTTGCCTGCCTTATGCACATTTTCCTACAGCTTCAAATGGTGAGCCTATATAGGGCTTCATAATGACTCCTCCAGTTGGCTCATGATTCTTATATAAACCTGAGCTTAAGACCAGGTCTATTATTTAAGGCGATGTAGTTTTGGCCCAAATTTTAAACTTCCCTGGACCTTGATTTCCTAGTTAGTAAAACAAGAATACAAAAAGGAAGCTATTCATACAAACTATGAACTAAGAGAGATAACATAAATAATCCAACACAGTGCCTGCCTTGTCTTCTTGAAGTTTATGACACCAGCAGTGCCTGTGTAGCAGGAAGCTGACCTCTATCAGCCTCCTGTATTGCCCAGTGTCCAGCAGGGTCTAGTCAATGGGAGACACTCTGGGAAGCTGGAAAGGTGGAAGAAGGAAGGCTCACCCCTTCCTATGCCTCAGGCTTTGGGTCCTGTGGCAACCACAGCTCTTCCAATGGCTTAAGTGCCCCCTGGACAGGCTTGGTTCCAGCTGCAGTGTGATTCCAACCAATAGACTCTACTCACTGCCCACTGTCTTCTGATGCAGAGGTGATTCTGCAGCTGCCAATCAAGTTGCCTCACTGTTCCATTTACCTTCTTTGCTTTTTTATAATTTGTGTAACAAAACCTTCTTTCTTAAAATCTCAAGCACTTTCTGCTTTCAGGTTAGACCTAGCATTAGTTTTCTATTGCTATGCACCAAATTACTCAAATGTAGCAGCTTAAAAGAACATTCATTTATTATTTTACCGTTCCTGATCAAAATTCCACCTGGGCTTGATTGGGTTCCCTCCCTATGAGCTCATGAGGCTGAAATCAAGGCGGTGGCGTTGGGGTCTTACCTTGACGCTCTGGGGGAAGGACCTGCTTCCAAATTCATTTTACCCTTGTTGCAAGCACTCAGTTACTCGCAATTACAGGTCTTCCTTTTGTTGTCAGGAGGGGATGCACTCAGTGTCTGATTCCCTCACCCCTGTCCTATCCATCTCAACAATGGAGAGCGTTAGTGTTCCACGTCCAATTCCTCCCATACTTTGGCAATATCTGAGGTCTTCTCTGCCCACAGCTGGAGAAAATTATCCTGCCTCAAAGGGCTTAAATGATTAAATTAAACCTACTGGGGTAATCTTTCTATTTTAAGGGTCAACTGATTAGTAACATTAATTGCATTTGAAAAAATTCCTTTTGCTCCACCCCCACTCCAATAAGGTAATTTAATCAGGGGAACAACACAAGGAAAGAAGGTCATCACAGGATTCTGCCTTCCACAGACCTTAAGTTATCTATCACTTCTAGCATCTGCCAGGTTTCTGTCCTTGAGCCAAAAATATAACCTCCACAGGCCTTAGTTTCTTCATTTATAAAACGTTTATAAATAAGAGAGACAATCTGATCGCTGACATTCTAGTTCTGCAACACTACGGTTTTATGACCAGAGGCCAAGACCATTTTGGACAGCAGGAAAACTAGTATAGGGTTTGCTATCTTCTCTTGTGCCCCTTTCATGAGGAAGTGTTTTGATTTCACTTTGAAGAAAAAGAGAATTGTGTTTTCTAGCAACATTTCTTAAGTATATCACAATGAAACTGTTTATAATTAAATTGTATGAACTTCAGGAGTTAGTTTAGGAGTGAGTTGCTACTTCTTTTGGTGTTGCCAGTGCCGCTGGAAGTTCTGACATGAATCAGTCAGCACCCCCCATGTCAGCATTTTGAGTGGTGTTTTGATGTGATGGTGAGCTAGAGACTGCAGATGGGTGGGTGTCAGGGCGGTGGTTAGAGGAGAACTCACTCTCAGATAACAGTGCCAGACCTGGGGATCTCAGACATACCATGTAACATCTCTGAACTTCAGCTGTATGATTTGTAAAATGAAGAAATTAGAATAGGGGGTCTTAGGGTCCCTTAAGTTTTAGCAATGAATGATCTTCCCCCATCTTAAATTCCTGGCTATAATAAAATACAATGACTGTATGTATAGTGAAACTGATTTATTAACTTCTCAGGTAGAAAGAAAGCTGAGTACTTTAAGAGGAATCATTTGGAAAATTATTTTTATTAAATAATTTCAGTGTATAATTTTTGGATGTTACCATTCTTTTTTCTTTCTAGATTTTAAAATATATAGTAACATACCATTAAATGGTAGTCAATGTAATGCTCTCTTCTGGCTAAAGATCAAAGTGCAACCTTTCGCTGCTATAGCAATATCTGAAAATTTGCATGTTCTCAATTATTTTTTATGTATTTACTTTTTAGTATCTGTTTCAGCAATTTTTAGTCTATTTAGTCCTTACAAACTCTAAAAATAAATGTATTCTATTAATGATGTATAAATTCACCTGCTCAACAATTCAATTTAATAAACAAAGGCAACTTAAAATAATTTCTTAAAAGTCTTGGACTAAAATCTGTCTCATTGGGATATTTTTAATGATAAAATTAATCAACTTACCAGACACACATTTTACACTGCATTTATAAAGGACAGAACAGAGTGATATATTAGTTCTAAAACAACATGGTATTTTTATAATTAATTTTTCAATATATTTGAGTTTCTGCCTCCAGATTTGTGTGGGAGCTAGTTAAATGATTTTTGTTGCTCCCTAATCAAGGCAAATTTTCTGTGTTATTATTTTACCATAATTGTTCTTACAGTTTTAACTCTGAAAAAGTGATTATCAGCCCTTAAGGTCACATCAGAACCATTTGCAGGTAAGGTGGGAAGATTACATGTGATGAAATGTGTGCTATTCTTCAGAGGTATTGGAACACTTCGACACACACACACACACACACAAAATGTATATATATGTATATATAAAATATAGGATATATATTAGTATATATATATATACTATCATACATATTATATATGTGTATATATATGTGTGTATATATTTATATATTATATACACAATTTCTTAGCCAAATCTGGACACTTTTGAGGGTGAAGGAATTGTTATTAACGGTTATGCCAGGATGTTGCCCTAAGCTAGGGCTATCGAAGTTGAAGCAGAAGTTGGGTCACTGTATTTATGTTTTAAAACACACTAGTTAGAATAATGCCAAGCTGAGAACTGCTACAGAAATTCTATTTTTAGTTTTATTTTCAATGATGTTCCTCATCTTCAATTTATAATTTCTACTGTATGCCAAGTAGAAATCATGTTAAACATTATTTTCTCCTTGGCAACAGATGGCATAGTGTCAAATCCTGATAAATTACTTAATTTTTCTCTGCCTCCCGTTCCTCATCTGTGTGATGGGAATAAGAATGGTACTTATAGGGTTGTTACATGGATTAATGAGTTGACAATAAGTAAACATGTGGTTAACATTTAGAATAGTACCTGGAGTGTAGAAAACCTTATTATTAATAATAAATTATTAGTATCTATGAGTGAATAATATATTTGAATTTGTATAATGTACGAGAATTTTGGAGGTTATACATTTATTTCAGAAAGCACTTGTGGTAGGCAGCCTCTTAGCCAGCCCCTAGTGGTCCCTGACTCCAGGTGTTCATGCTATTCTGTAATATCCTCCCTTTGAATGTGGGCTGGACCTATTTCTAACACACAGGAAGAAACAAAGGCAACAGTGGTAGGATGTTACCTCTGAGACTGAGTCACAAAAGACTGTGACTTGCATTTTGCTTTTGCTCCCTCACTGTTTTTCCTCTCTTGGATCTGTTGCTCTGAGAGAGAAGTAAGATGGCATGTTGTAAGCAGCCAAATGGAGAGGCTTCCTTACCCATGTGGTAAGGAATTGCTTCTGGCTAAAAGTCAGCAACAACCTGAGCCTGACAGCAGCCACTTCCGGTAGCAAATGGTAATTTAGACATTCTAAAGAATCAAAATAAAGAGTGGAAAAAAAGGATTTCTTCTAAATACTCCACCTCTGTCCATAAATAAAATCATCATAATTTCCAAATTAAAAATAGCTAAGTTGTGTTTTGAAATGAGGAGACATTTAATTATAAACAACCTTAATAGGAATTCTAGTACAGAAATGAAACTGAATGCAGTTTGACATGGAGCCCATAATCCTACAGTTTCATGTCAGTTTTACCACTTGATGGAGCTATAATGCCAGATAACACTTAAAAAACTGCAGTGTTTACATGGAAGCTATCTTTTGGAGAAATGTAGGCAGAATGTATAATCCTAATCATTAATTTTAAGTGTTCATTCTAGTGATTACTCTCTATCCTCACCAAGCAATTCTGTAACATGTCAAAGGGTTATTGCTGGAAGATAATTTGCTTGTTTCTAATTTAGAAAATGTGAGGAGGATATTCCTTGGAAAATACTTACTTATTTGTACTAGGAAAGATAAAATCTAATAACAATTTAAAGATGAACATTAGTTCTTCTAGAGGTCACTGTGTGGACATAAGAAGGAAAAGTGAATCTTCTTGGAGAACAAGGCCTATAAAAGATTCTTGAGTCAAACAGAGGCAGAGGAAGACTGATTTTGGCAAAGAAGAAGGAAGACAGAGTGGATGTGTTGGTCACAGACAAACATAAAAGACCCACAAAGGATTCATAATCTAATCTTATGGCCTCTTTTCCCTATTTGAATTATATTATTTGGTAAACAAGGGTCCTTAGTCCCTGAAAACTTTGGGGCTGACTATACTTTATTTATTTATTTATTTATTTATTATTTTGTCATTTTTAGGGCCACACTCACGGCATGTGGAGGTTCGCAGGCTAGGGGTCTAATCGGAGCTACAGCTGCCGGCCTACCAGCCACAGCAACGTGGGAATCCAAGCTGCATCTGCAGCCTACACCGCAGCTCATGGCAACACTGGATCCTTAACCTACTGTGCGAGGCCAGGGTTCAAGCCCACAACCTCATGGTTCCTAGTCAGATTTGTTTCCACTGTGTCACAACAGGAACTCCCGTGACTATACTTTAGAATTTAAAACTTTCAGATTTTACAAAAGAAATACAGTATTTACACCATATCGTACGTGATCCCCCCAGTCATGTCCAAGGAGGCACCCTTAAATAAACATGTTGTCCCAAGCTAAGCTCCACAGGAGTCAGATTTTGAGACTGAGGTTCAGGGAAGAATGAAATCATTCCTGTGGCATAACCCAGACCATCATCCCTGAGGTTTCTGAGTCCAAGGTCACCAAGCTCTTCTTAGGAAAAGATAACCAAACTTTGCCATTGACCACCAAAACCCGGCAAGGGCACACCAAGAGATACCACAGTGATCATTCTGAATATCAGACATATTGCTCCCTGCCCCCTTTGCATAACTTCCATTAGTGGAAATGATTTTCTCTACCAAGGTGCTAACTTCACTCATATTCTGGTCATTTGCAAGAGGAATATGAAGTGCCTGGGAAGCAACCCTGAGCTTATAGTTTGATAGGGCTCTTATCGCATCCTGGTGGAAATACTCCCTTTTTTAAGGAAGAGCCCTCAGAGGGACAGGGAAGGGAAGCACCAATTTGCCAAGTGAGTCACTGGGAGCAATAATAAACAGAGTTAATCCTGTTTCTGCACCTTGGTTTCAGGACTTACACAGTCTACTTACTAGAGACAAAGCATCAAATAAAGGCCTTTGAATGAAAATGGACACTATGTTCTGAAGGAATGGAGTCACTGTGAAGTATCTTCTCTCAACTTGTGATTCGGCTTAGCCTTCAGCAGGCTATGCCACTGCTTTCTAGCCAGCACCTTCTGAATGGCACTGTGTATAATACAACTGCTGGATCATGTGTCATGGGCCATCTACAAAATCCTTTTTCTGAAAAGTGTGCCCTTTAATCTGATATAATATTACATGCAGCGTTATATTGATGAATCATATGTTGTATAGACCCTAGGACAATGGTGCTGGCTAGAGCTTCAAGAGTAGGAAACACAAGGCCATAACAATAACATTTGTCTGTTCTTATCAAAAACAAATCAATACACCTTCCAAGCTGGAAGGAGTCCATTGTATTCAGCTGGCCTCCAAGTGACCAGTTGGTGCCATCTGGACAGCTTAGCAATGGTCTCTATTGCTGGCAGGTTGTACATTTCATGGCTTTGGCAAGTAGAATCCCATACTGTTGGCCCATGCATAGCCTCCTTCTCTGCCATCAAGGGCATTTATTCCACATGTCCATTGTATCAGCACCAGAGTGGCTGATGACAGAGGCTGGCTTGTGTAAACCAGTCAATTCAATTTTATTTTCCAAGGTGTTTAGTTAAGATCTCTGGGGGACATTAACGTGTAATATGAACATCTCCACAGTGTGTGACCATTCTCATATGTCCATCCCATGTCTACACCCAGAACTCTTTGAAACTAATCTTTCAACATTTCCCTTCCCAGGCCTCTTATCAGCCAAGCCATCCCCCAATGCCCATCATTCCGTAAGTATTCTAAGCTTGGGTCATTTATTTGTCCACACAGAATGAATAGTCAAGGTACTCTCTGAGCCTGACCATTGGGATGATTTCCTATCATCACTGTCTTACCCTGAATGAGGCTTCAGTGCAGCCATCATCTGTTTCTGTCTTGTACCTACCTCCCCAGCTGGCCCATTCATGAACCCAAACCCTTCCGTAAGCTGTTTGTAAGGGATCTTCATTGTGAGCTGAGGAAGAGGCACTGGTGCAAATGTGATAGGTAACATGGGGGTCATTATGATTAATTTCACCCATGATGTTTCTGATGGTTAAGCAATGCCCCTTGGGTTTTATTGTTTGGAAATTTTCTTCATTTCTACTGTTACTAGTGAGCTTAATTAGTCTTATAGCACTTCTGCCCCAGTCTGCAGAAGACAGCCACTACCTGAATTCTTAGCAATGTCGGTGCTCTTCTCACCTCTGTCATCCTTATTGTATTGGAAAATCATGTGACATCTGAGCTCTTTAACTTATTGGCTTTGTTAATTAAAAATTAACACCATAAATGTTATTATGAAAGGTCAAGTAAATTTCTGCTGCCAAATGAACTTGCAAAAATAAAAATAACTATTGGATGTCAGAGATCTTTGGATATTTCGAATTGTGGATAAGGGATTGTCAGATGGACAGAGAAAGTAGCCAAGAATTATCTCTGTGGGATTCCTATGATAAGCTTTCATAAACAAGGTATTACATTACTATACCCAGAGTATCAGTTACATTACTATACCCAGAGTATCAGCCATGTATCAGTAATACTTTTCCTTCTCCACATGTGCCTGTTTTCCTATGTCCATTCATATATCTCTACTCCTTGAACTTGATCTTTTGGTCTTTCTCTGTCTGGGCTCCTGATCAGCCAAGTCATTTGCCATTGCCCATGATTTCATATATGTAGAAGCATGGCTTAGATAAGGTAGTGTGGTAATTCCAGAACACAGGGGCAGAGATGGAAGCAGATTGAATGCTAGCATCTCGTGTCACAGCAGATCACTGCAGCCACTCACCTATGACTTGTGATCAATGTGGGACAAAAGGAATAAAACATCTATAGTAGAAAGTTAGAGGAAAGACTGAAAACGTCCTCTTTACCTGGTGGCCACTCACTAACAACACAAGCAGTGGTTATAATGAGGTAGAATAAAACATGAGTTTGGTTATTTTAGAATGCTTTTCAGAGATGTGGTAGAAAAAAGTTTCTAAGAACTCGTCAGTTTTCATATATGTAGACTGTTGTCACCTTAAACTCGGTTTGTTCAAAATAAAACAAACTCTGAGAAAAACAATGGTCTAGTATGCCAACATTTATGATGTAACACATACATTTTTCTTAGTTTCAAACTTTGAAACCATCTATGACTTGTATGTCTCTTTAGATCCTACATTAAACCAACTCCTATCATTCATCTCTTAGAAGGCATCTGACACTTATTCATTATGTTTTGTTTCATCTTTAGCTTTTGACTGGGGATCCCGTCTCACTTTTTGACAATGGAATAATATCCTAGTTGAGTTTTCCCTGTCTAAGCAAGACTAGCTAACATTGTAAGATTAGTTTTCCTGAAAAGCTATTTCTAATACTTTATTTGTGGCCAAAAACTATAAAAATATAAATAAAATTTTCTTACTAAGTATCCTTAAACAATTTTAAAAAGAAAGCCCCAAACTGAGAAAGCATATTAACAACACATTTGAGGGATTGGTGTTTAGCTACTGCTATGAGAAGGGATGCTTCAGTTTAGAAGCAAAAGATAAAATCTCCAAAGAAAAATGGGAAAACATCAAGTGGTAATTCACAAATTGAAATATATATATATATATATATATATATATATATATGCAGGCAATACACATGAAGACGTGCAGGTTGATAATAATAAAAATGCAAATCAAAATACAACTCACCTGTATGTGCTGCCCAGAGAGAGGTCCACAAGCATTGTTCTGGGTTTGCATTGTAACTTACAGGAAAACTTTTACAATGCCCTAAGCCCTTGATAGTCTGAAAACGAGGAGGAAGGATGTCCACAAATTTCTTGCAGCAGGAACCCACTTAGGTAACACCAGTTTTGACTTCCAAATGGAATAGTACATCTACAAACAAAACAAAACAAAACAAAATAAGAAACGATGTCATCTATATCATAAATCTGAAGAGAACCTGAGAAAAGCTTTCACTGGCAGCTTGCGTCTTTGAAAACCCAGCCGATATCAGCATCATATCCTCAAGGAATGCTGGCTACTGAGCTGTGCTGAAGTTTGTTGCTGCTACTGGAACCACTCCTATTGTTAGCTGCTTACCTCTTGGAATTTACCCCAACCAGATCTAGGCAGCTTTCTGGGAACCATGATTTCTGGTGGTTATTGAGCTGCTTATGGAGGCATCTTATATTACCTGCATACAGTCACTGAGTATAAACAAACTCTCCTCTGTACTGTGTGGACACTTCCATCCCCTGCACCAACAAGGGAGCTCACTGAGTGGATCAAGTGTGGTGGATGCTTGCCCAGGAACTTCTGCACATGTGTAGCACCATCTCCTGTGAACACCCTTGGGAGGTCAGACTTAATTTCTACTTCTACAGAGGTCCTAACGAGATTGAAAAGGAAGACTGGGCTGCTGCTTAAAAGACTATGAGCACGGAGGGATTTCAGCATGAATGAACTGCTCTGGCTCCCAAATTTACTGCTGCTCAATCCTAGGTCACACACTGATGTGAGGCTGACAGGTGATCTCTGTGCCCATCCAGCTGTTTCCCACTGAAGACTGGAGCACTCAGCCTGCCACTGCAAGACTGGACCGCAGCTCCCACTGCTCGGGCCACAAATTGGATAGGAAGAGTCACTGAATGATCTTTAGCTGTTCTTCTACACTCTCTTAAAGGAAATGGAAATAAGGGTAATGGAATATAAATAGCTTTTAAAAACTCATTATTATTTGACTCCCAGTTTGGTTAAGATTTAAAAGAATGATAATACCCATTATAAATGAAGAATCAGGGAAAGAGACATTCTCATGAACATTGCTGGACTGAATGTAAATTGATGCAACTTTTCTACAGAAAGATGCCACAATGTTTTCAAAACTGAAAAACATATGCTCTTTGATCTGGATTTACATCTTAGAAACTTATCCTAAGAAAATAATTGTGCATTTGCCCACATATTTATAAAAATGTTTTCTCAAAAACATTTTTGCCTGAAAAATGAAATGAGAGAAAAATAAATACAAAAATGGTTAAAAATTGTATAACAGGAGTTCTTGCTGTGGCTCAGTGGGTTAAGAATACAACTAATATCCATGAGGATGTGAGTTCGATCCCTGGTCTCGCTCAATGGATTAAAGGATCCGGCATTGCCTTAAACTGCAGTGTAGGTCTCAGATACAGCTCAGATTTGGCTGTGGTGTAGGTGGCAACTGCAGCTCTGATTCAGCCCCTAGCCTGGGAAATTCCATATGCCACAGGTGCAACCCAAAAAAGAAAAAAAATTGTATAATTTTCATATGGTAGAATGCTATACACAATCGTCAAAATGGTGAAGGAGAATAGCATTGCAGACTGGGATATTCAAGACGGTGTATTAGGTAATAAAAACAAATGAACAACTAATATGTACAGGTTTAAATCATTTTTAAAGAACATTAATGTACAGAAATAGAAAAAAGTCTCAACATAACCCAAAATGCTAACAGTGGTTTTAACTCAGTTATAGAATTATGAGTGACCTTTCCTTTTTAATTAAAAAAGTATCTTCTAAAATACTGAATATTTTATGTTAAATGAATGAGTTTCTAATTGTAAATACAAATGACTATAACTGTCATGCTAGAGAGTCTACCTGAGGACCACACTTCCCAGAGATCCCAAACGTGGTAGCTCATACTCCATCATGTCTCCTCACTTCCCCTCCCTCCCACACAAACAACCTGGGATACAGAATCAACACAACCCACTTAATCCGAAGGCTCTAGTAAGGAGGACAGATACTCTGGCTGCATGACTATCCTCCAGTATTTGGGTCCATGGCCCTCTTCAAAATGCGATTTCAGGGAAGACATGCACAATAATGTGGAACCAGGTAAGCCAAAAGCCAAACCTAGCTAGATGGTTAACGGGTGACAGGTTTTTGGAGTTAGATTTCCATCATATTCAAGCGAAGCGGTTATCTTTAAGAATAGCATTTTCTTTCTGCTGTTCAAAATGAAAGTATTTTTATAAACATCTTCTCCTGCCAGCTTATCTCTAACTGAACGTAAGAAACAGAAAAGAAAAAAATCTTTATTTAATCTTGTACCAAGTTCAAAGAAAAGCCAGTAGCTTCTATCTCTTGTTTTAGGTTTTTATTATATTAAATTATATTCTCTTGGTATAAAAATATTTTTTTATAAAAATCAAACTAACACGTAAACAAGCACAAGCCGATCAACAAATAAACACAAATGTAGCTAATACATACACATTAGGTAAGACAGGAATGGTATTTCTGGGTTGTTTAATCATGAATGACAGCAGGTATTTGCAAATAAAAACAGAAGTTCCTAGAACATGCTCAATCTTTGTTTTTAAACACAACTTTTTATTTAACTGTACAGAAATCACAGTGTTAAAAAACATATAATAATATTAAAAAACAATAATCTGGTTTACTTGATTAAAACCAGGGAAAAACAACTATGTTTATGGGAAGCAACAACTGACAGAAAGCACCCTAGAGTGCACTGACAATTTGAGACAGGTGATCAAGTTCCTTCTGTTTCTTTCTTTTCTTTTCTTTTTTCTCGTTTCTTTCTTTCTCTCTTTCTTTCTTTCTTCTCCTCTCTTCTTTTCTTTTCTTTTCCACCCGCAGCATGTGGAAATTCCTGGGCTAGGGGTAGAATTGGAACTGCAGGTGCCAGCCTATACCAGAGCCACAGCAACGCCAGATCTGAGCCTTGTCTGCAACATACACCACAGCCCATGGCAATGCTGGATCCTTTAACCCACCGATCGAGGTCAGGGATCAAACCCCCTCATCCTCATGGATATCAGTAGGCTTCTTAACCTGTTGAAACACAAGAGAAACTCTGGAGGGTGATAAAGTTTCAAAATCTGACCTATAAGGTATATGGACAAGTTTTCAAATTTTTAACTCCATAGGTATATGCAGATTTTACATAAACTTTAAAAATGCGCATTCCCTTGTCTATTTTTAATGTATCTGATGATGATGAATTTGAGGTAGCACAAGTAGGATAATTTACTAATTCAAAGAAATGGCTATCCTCCTCTGTGTCTTAGTTTCAGGTGACTGGCTGATCCAGGAAGTATACTCTCTTGTTGGTGCACCTTCTTAGCCTTCTGCTGCTTTTGCTGTTAAGACCTCTTTAACATCAATGTCAACTGTTTGCTAGCAATTCTGGTATGTGATACACTCAATGTCCCATTTTTTTGCTTCAAGTTTCAAATAATCTTCAAAGGTTTTATTCATCAACTTCTGCTTTGTGGCAGACTCTTGAAGCTGCTGATTTGTTCTGCTTTGATCACATAAAACTAGGGCTTGAGGACCTGCTGTTTGTCCTCTTTGAGTTGTTCCTGCTATTTCCTCTTGGAGATATCTACACTGTTTCCTGAACTCTTCAATCTAGGCTTTTTCAATGTCTGAATTCAAAGTTCTCCGTGGCACTTGGTTTTTCTTCCAGTTCTTTCTCTTTGCCTTTTTCATGAACTTCTTGTTGCTCCAAGAATCTGAGTTTCTTCTTCCTTTTTTCACTAATATTTGAAAAAAATGAATTCAAAAGCCTAAATTCTTCTCTGTCTCCTTGGAAATCAGGGTTCTCAAATATAACTTTAAAACCATCAAAGAATATTAAGAAAGCTCTTTACTTTCTTCTTCCATACAATTTTTTTGTATCTTCTTTCTCAATTAATGAATGTGCATGTTTCTTCTATCTTTGGTCAGACCTTAACTTTCCTCTGTCTTGATAAGCAAGTGGATTTATCATGAATTTCATGAGTCTTATGATGATACATAGTCTTATATACATGAAAAATCCATACATATGTGCCTGGAGAAAAAGTGATCCAATAAGATGTGTGAGATCTAAATTTTTAAGGATTTTCTTGGTGACAAATTTGCAATCATCATAATGGTGCTTCCTGTGTCCTCTCCTAATCCTTCTATCAAGTTGTTTAAGAAGAAACACATAAATTGGGAGCAGAACACAAAACTAGATTATTGGTTCACTATAAAGAGATAGAGCCAAGGCACAGCCAGATGGAAGAGATGCACAGGTCGAGGTAATGGAAAAGGCATGGAGCTTGCACACCCTCTCCTAGGGCACCCCTTTCCCTGAATCCCCCTGTTCACTAACCTGGAAGCTCCAAGGATAGCATATTTTTGTTAACCAAAATATGAAACACAGATGTTATATATAAAAGTATAGTGAAGTGAAGCAGTATATTTTAAATTAGAGTTGCCTCTGATAATCTGGGACATGTGATTGTCTTAGAGATGTTGTCAGAAAGTAGTGGCAAAACTGCTTTTCTCCTTAGGTTCATTATCACTCCTATGCATTCAGCGACAATGAGAAAACTCAAGGTAAGCTGTTCTTCAGAATTTGAGGACATCAATGATAAAGTACTTCTTAAAAGTAGCAAATGTATCAACATTTTCATAATGGAATCACAGGACTAAAAAAAGGATGCAACTTTTAAAATGCATTCCATATGCTAGGTACCTTCTTATACATTAACTTCTTGAAGCTACATAGCCACTCCATAGGATATATATAGAAAAGAATTTAGTCTAACTACTGTAGCAGAAATACTAAAGGAAATTAAATGCCTCCTAGAATCTCTGGGAGAGCTGGAAGAGAACCAGATTTGGATACTGCACTGACAGGAATAGCACAGGAAGGAAAAACTCCCGAATATACCTTAGACATGAAAAGTATTCTGAGGAGTTAAAAGGCATGAAGAAAATCATTATTAATGGCATCATGAGAAAATATAAGTACAATATAAAACATATTTAGTATCTTCTCTGAACTTTCAGATGATCTGCACAAGGACTGATCTTCATCCAATTTCACGGCCATTGTAGGCACTCAAAAGCAATGTATGTCCTTCACACTCAATTACATTAACTTCAATTCTAATGATGTTTCAGGAAATTTTACAAATTACAAGACGTACAGCAAAATGATTTAGATATCGGCTAACAGGCTAGAACAGATTTGTTATTTTCTCACAGTAATTTCCTCCTCGCCACCCTTTTCAGTCTTCCCCCTTGGTAGGAAAGATATCCTCTTGCTTCAATGACATGGTTTAGGCATGAGACTTTCTTTAGACAAGTGTGAGAGTCTTGTGTCAAGTGGGGTATGAGTAGATGTGACATACATCTAAGTAGAAGTTTTAATGCTTTGCTTGGGTTGGCTCTGACTTATCTAAGCCATTGTCCTCTGCCATGAGAATATCATATTTCAGATGGTGGTGCCCCCTTTAGAATGGACACTGGCCTGAAAGGACTCAGAATGCTGGCCTTAGCCTAGTGAAGCCCAGTAAACAACAGCTTTCAAGTTACCTCCACAACAATAAAAAATGTGTACTGAAGAAAGTGCCTGCAATTTTGAGTTTGTTTGCTGCCATTAGCCAAAGTTGGATGAGATACAGGGAAACATAATTTTTTTTTCTTTATGTAGGGTCAAATTTAGATGTTACTACATTTAAAAGGAAAAGCCCTAAGATTAAGGTTCAATGAAATTTGCTTCCAGATATCATCCCTAGTAATTTATTTCTCTCAGCAAAAGACCTTAAACAAAAGAAGTATATTCTATAGGGGCCTTGGTCTAGTAAAAGAGAACGGGTACTGTGTATATCACTTTTTATATAATATGTGAACACCTTTAGAGAATTTCCTGAGTTTCATGTTATAACTTAAATTATTCATAATCAGTCTCAGATACAGATACAAATAAAATTGAATGTAGAATTCAGAAGTCATGATAATTAATATGAATTTTCTTTGAAACAGTGATAAAACTTCTGTGAACTAAACATTATTATTATTGCTGGGTATACTCAAATATAAGACAAGAGTATTCTTTTCTCCTAAAATATAAACCCTCAAGTAAGAGGATATAGTTACTCCATATCCAAGGTCTTACAAAGTCAACTTATTGCGTATTCTCTTCCTAAATCTTAACTAATCAAATACTACTTGGGGAAGAAGATACTTTAGTCTGAAACCACATATATCGATACTAGTATTAAATGATTAACTGAATAAATTGGTGAGAAAACAAGAAAAAACTTTAATACAGATTTCATTGCTCTCACTGCCATGACTTCACAGTTGCAACTGTCTGTAGACAAGGCTTCTAAAGTTGTCTTAAACAGCAAAGCAGAAAGTATGTTAGGGAGATCATAAATTTTAAAGTTAATATTCTACAATTATATATTTATACTTAAATAGCAATATGGTATAATTAGCAAAAGAAAAAGTCACAAACCTCCTTTTGGGCCTTCTCCTTAGGAAAATGGGAGATGGCTTTATAATTGGGGTTAACTCGTACTAAGAATGCATGGTTTCTAACTCCATTCTGAACCAATTCCTTTTAATATTTACTAAATATTATTAATTTATCTCTCATCCTTTTCCCACCCAAGATCCAGTTTACCCATTTACTTATCAATTAACCAGTCTAGAATGTAATATATGAGGAAATGTTCATGTCTCCTAACTCCAGAAGCCTAAAGATTCAATGGAAAGGCAGAGATCTTATCTAATCATTCTAGCATGTTTGATTATTTTTCTTTTGATTAATGAAGAAGCAGCTAGAATTCAAGAGCCAAAGGGTAAGCTGTCACCTCAGAGTTAGATCAACCTTTTGCTAATTAAGACTTTGCTGGGCCCAATTAGACAAGTAATGATTCGACTACTGTCATTGGTAAAGGAAAGCAGCTAAATTGGTTTCCTTCCACCACCCCAATTTAAATTGAACTTTCATTAAAATCACAAAGACACATTATTTTGAAAATGGCCAAAAAAAAGTGTATATAATCTCCTTTGAAATCTTTCCCTTAAAGTGATGACACACAAAAAGAAATAGTTTCCCATTGACTTGTGAGTAGATTAGTCAAGCCCATGTGTCTTAATCCTTCCAGAATAACATTTAGGAGGACTCTCAAAGTTATACTAGGAACTTAAACCTATGTCTTCTCCAGGAAAACATGGCAGCAATATATGATAATCCAATGATTCTCTTAGAGCCTATCTATAAAAATTTAACTTCAACCCCTTCAGACTAGCTTGTCGACTAGCTTGTCCTCGTATTTTTATCTATCGTCAGATCCTTAACCCACTGAGTGAGGCCAGGGATTGAACCTACATCCTTCATGGATATTAGTCAGGTTCTTAACTTACTGAGCCACAATGAGAACCCCTCTACTCCAGCTTCTGATCTCTTTTCCTAAGCAACCAATCCTTATACCAAACTAGTCATTCCCCAGCTAAACCCCTTGTCCCCTCACCTCTGTGAAAGATGTGTCCTACATGCTTGGCAAATGTGCTCTCAAGCCTTGCTCTTTGAAGCATGGTCTGTGGTCACACATGGCTGTGGAAGAGCCAACTAGGAATGCAGACTATCAGGGTGCACCCCAGACCTACTGTATCAGAATCTGCACTTTTAAGAGTAACCCTAGATGACTGATTTCACTTTAAAGTTTGAAGAACACTTCTCTTGGGATTTCTTTGTCATTACTGTTTAGAGCAACTGTTCTAGGCTCTTGATGCACGTTAGAATCACCTGCGGAACTTATAAAACTCTAATCCTGATGCCCAGGCCACAAACACATTTGTTTACAGCAGGATCACTAGAGGTGGTTCAGGCATAAGTTTTATTTATTTATTTATTTATTTATTTATTTATTTATTTATTTATTTATTATTTATTCTTCTTAGGGGCACCCGCAGCACATGGAGGTTCCCAGAGTAGGGGTCAAATAGGAGCTGTAGCCACTGGACTATGCCACAGCCACAGCAATGTCAGATCCGAGCCGCATCTCCTACCTACACCACGGCTCATGACAACACCAGATCCTTAACCCACTGAGTGAGGCCAGGGATCGAACCTGCATCCTCATGGATTCTAGTCAGATTCACTTCCACTGAGCCATGATGAGAACTCCAGGCATGAGTATATGTTAAAGATCCCCAGATGATTCCAATGTGCAATCAAGAGTAAAATCCTTCAGAGTGAATCAGAATCACCTGGTGATATTTTCAAAACACAGATTCTGGCCCTCAAATGTCCAGAGTTCCTGATTTAATAGATAAAGGCTGGGATGTAAAATACTGTATCTTGAACAAGTTCATGCTGTTACTGCTGCTCAGCCGGCCATGCATTGAAAAATACAAACTTAGAGGGTGTGACTCAAACACGGAAATTTCAAAAATCATTGCCTAGGAAAAAGCATTACTCCATCTCCAACCTATCTCTTGCTATTATCTTATAAATAAATTGATGAATTCAATATTTAGGAGCCTTCTGACACCCTGAACTTCTTTACTATGAAACCCATATTCCTACTGTTCATCAGAAACCCAATCACAAAGTCATATCATGGCTTTTCTTCAGCACCCAGAACAGTTCCACTTTTTAAAAAAAAAGGCGAACTTCATACTGGATAGATACACTTGAACATAACCCAGAACCATTGACGAGGACTATTCTTTCAGGATTTTTCATCCCACTAAATGCCATCACTGTTTACCTCGGCTATGTAATCCAGCATGTCCTGGAGCCATCTCTGACTCTTCTCTCTCTCTGTCTTTTTTTTTTTTTTTGTCTTATATTTGAGTATACCCAGCAATAATAATAATGTTTAGTTCACAGAAGTTTTATCACTGTTTCAAAGAAAATTCATATTAATTATCATGACTTCTGAATTCTACATTCAATTTTATTTGTATCTGTATCTGAGACTGATTATGAATAATTTAAGTTATGAAACTTAGGAAATTCTCTAAATGTGTTCACATATTATATAAAAAGGGATATACACAGTACCCATTCTTTTACAAGACCAAGGCCCCTATAGAATATACTTCTTTTGTTTAAGGTCTTTTGCTGAGAGAAATAAATTACTAGGGATGATATCTGGAAGCAAATTTCACTGAACCTTAATCTTAGGGCTTTTCCTTTTAAATGTAGTAACATCTAAATTTGACCCTACATAAAAAAAAAAATTATGTTTCCCTGTATATTATCTAGCTTTGGCTAATGGCAACAAACTTCCCTTGCCAATGATTGAATCATGCCACAGCAGCGACCCAAGCTGTTGTGGTGACAATGCCAGATCCTTAACCTGCTGTGCCACAGGGGAACTCCATCTTTTTTTCCTTTGCCTTATGTCTAGTATGCTAACAAGTTCTGATCATTTCCTTGTAACACTCTTATTCATATCTTCCTCTTTCCCTATTAACCAAGACAATCAACTTAATTTCTGTTTCCTCAGATGATTTTATCTCTCCCTATCCTCATTCACTCAGGCACTGACTGAATTGTTAAAATACAAACTGCTTGTCACACACAAATCTTGTTTCCACAATTTAAAATATCTCCATCACACATAAAATAAAGTCTAAAATAAATAGGGGAGTTCCCACTGTGGCTTAGTGGCAACGAACCCCACTAGTATTCAAGAGGATTTGGGTTCAATCCCTAGCTTGCTCAGTGGGTTAAGGATCTGGCATTGCCATGAGCTGCGGTGTAGGTTACAGATGTGGCTTGGATCTGGCATTGCTGTGGTTATATAAACAGCAGAATTATCATCAAATAGTAATTCTCTGTCCTTCAATATTTTTACTATGCCCCCCTTAAAACATAAACAAAAAAGAGAATGAGGGAAAATTCTCTCTTTAGTGTAGACAGGGAAATCTTTTCCTTTAGTTCATATGGATTAGACAATCCCAATAATGC
The DNA here is from genome assembly GCA_004024745.2 of Catagonus wagneri. Taxonomy (NCBI): domain Eukaryota; kingdom Metazoa; phylum Chordata; class Mammalia; order Artiodactyla; family Tayassuidae; genus Catagonus; species Catagonus wagneri. Next base: position 1,214,010 of record PVHT020000256.1, on the reverse strand, counting down.
CATTAGCCTACTACAGTATTTCACTAAAAGAATGAATAAGTTCTAAGTCAACAGTCAGGATTCCAAAACCATATTTTATAGTCCACTGCTGTAATGAGAAAAGGGTAGGAAAATAAAGGGGAGAACTTTTCTTCTCATTAGGTAACAGCTATATTCCTTGACTATCTAAAACAATAAAAACAATCAATTTTCTGTCAATTTCAAATACAGCTCTTTCACATGTATTTTTATACCAACATCAAAACTGAGAGAAAATCTTTCTGTTTTTCAGTTGAGCAAACTAGACATAGAGAAACTAAAAAATTTCCATGTCAGATTCTTAGTGACAGGCTTAAGACATAGCTAGTAGTCTGCTTTCTAACACAGCAGAAGACTTTAGAGCTAATAGCTGTTTTCCATTTCAATGACATATGTAGTCTAGAGCAAGCTGAGAGTGTGGTAAGTGATAGGATGTTTGTTATCCTATTGAAGTCCAGAAGGAGAGGACTCAAATACAGAATTAAACCCAACTTGATAGAAGAATACTAAAATAGCGAATAGCAAATTTACAAATTCTAAATTTACAAATTACTAACTAGCAAACTAGTAATTTTATGTGTTTAGTATGACTAAATAGTAATTTAGCAGACAAATACATTTCAAGAATAAGCGAATCTTATTTCTTAAAGGGTTCATTTGTTATATTCCATAACTGAATGTCAGCATGAATCAGAGTAAGAAAAAGACAATGCTAGTTCAGAAGTTACCCAGATAATATTGTGATATAATCATATAAGTAATTCAGAAACAGGAGTTCCTGTCATGGGTCAGTGGTTAACGAATCTGACAGGCATCCATGAGGACGCAGGTTCAATCCCTGGCCTTGCTCAGTGGGTTAAGGATCCAGTGTTGCTGTGAGCTGTGGTGTAGTTTGCAGATGTGGCTTGGATCCTGCGTTGCTGTGGCTGTGGTGTAGACCAGCGGCTACAGCTCCGACTCGACCCCTAGCCTCGGAACCTCCATATGCAATGGGTGCAGCCCTAAAAAGAAAAAAAAAAAGAAACAATCACATTATTCAGAATTTAGGTGAGAAGAAAGAATATAAAATACATACGAACAGCTTCATAAATTTATTATATCTTTCCCTGCTTTAATAATAACAGTAGATTAAATGTAATTAGGCATTTACTTGATGACTCAGGTAATTATTTTATATCAATTCTGTAATACAATATGGAAACATTCCTTCTCCACCCTCCATCCTTGACTTGCTACTCTGTGTAAGCCATATCTTGTTTTTTGCCGAAAATTCTGGCAGGCATCTATACTGTTCTCATTGCTCCCAAGTCTTTTTCTCTGCTAACGTGTCACCTGTTATTGTTGTCAGACCTTGTTTGTTTGTTTGTTTCTTTATTATCCCATGGCTCATCTCTATTCTCCAGTTGTAAAGTAGGATGGATTTGAGGATTATTGGGAGATTTCAGGAAACCAAACTGTAAAACTATCAGAAAAATGCTATCAAGTATAGAGATCTGCTCTTTTCATTTTCACTTGAGAAACTAGTATGGGTACTAGGGGGAACCTAGTAAAAGAACAGGATTTGTCCCAGTACAAGAAGGATGATCAGTCACGCTGGAGGTAGAATTACAGAGGGTCTCTGACTTGTCATACAAAAAGCCCTCTTGGACTATTCCACGTATCTTAGACATGGGGAAATAAATGTGATTTTGTAGGTTACTGAGACCTGAGAGTTGCCCTACTGAAGAAAGAAAACAAACATTAGAGCCTGAGACCAACCCTGAATTTAGGGGTAAATTTTTAAGAGAGCCACTCTCTGAAAAGATGAGGATTATAACCCAGATGAGTATAAGACTGGCAAGACGGTCAGCCAATGAAGGATCTTTTAGAGGTTTTAATATATTTTCTTGAACATTAGCATCTAATCTTGGGTTTCCTGTCCTTTTTCCCTACCACTATTTCAGTTTAAAATTCCCTCTGGTTATCATGAAACTTTTGTCAAGTCAGTACCTTTTTTCTTGATGCAGTTAGGAGAAATCATGGGAGAGGGCAGTAAACAGAACTGGAACTTTTGCTACATGACAATCACATGATAATGGGAGGATAGGGCATGAGTACCCTGGGGGGTCATCGGAGTGAGGCACCCCCAGCAGCCCTGAGGATGGCAGGGAGAAGGCAGTGTGGAGAAGCAACTACCACTTAGTTTGACTCAAGGTATGTGTGAAATACAGCTTTTTCACCATGTACTATATCACTGAACAATGACCCTTAATAGAAGAGGTCACAAGTTACGATTTGAATCATGATAAATATATTTTATAACTACTATTTGTTTCATTAATTTCAGTTACAGTGTCTCCTAATTCGTTCAAGAGCATTTCAGAAGTCTGAGGTTGCTATAAAACTCTTATTTGTTTAGTGGTCACTTTTAACACCAATATAGTCAAGTAGATTTGCCAAAACTAAGTAAGAGATAAAAATCTGAGGTGCTCTGGCAATTGAGTGTCTGCTGCCCTGGATCCACATAGTTAATAACCATATACATACACACACAAAACACACACACACGTGCACGCACGCACACACACACACACACACACACACACACACAGACTTCAGAAAGTAATAAAGAATATGCAGTCTATGCTATAAATCATTTCCCTATTTTTATAATGTGCACATTTAGACATTTGCTGGTTTAAATGTCCTTATCTGTTAAGGCATACAATATGTTCTTCCCAAGAAAATTTTTGTAATAAATATTTAAATGTCAAAGGTGGATTACAGTACATTAGAAGTACATTTTAAGACCACATTATTTTCTTTGGGAGCTTTTACACTCTATTAGGGAAGTACAGCCTGGCTGCTACTAATCATTAACTAGAATGAAGAACCATATTGAAATTGCAATGCAAGGATTAGCTCTCTACTGGGAATTAGAAAATAGAGTAAGAGTGTGAAATTAACCCCCAGATTTTGGTATCTCCAAATATGTATCTTCCTGAACCAAATTTCAGAATGAGAATGTTGCTCTTTTTGTGTCAATAACTGTGCTAATATGGTAGCCACGAACCATATGTTGCCATTGGAATATAAATTTAAGTTAATTGCAATTAAGTAAAGTTAAAATTTTGTTTCTCACTCTCACCAACCGTATTTCAAGTGCCCAGCAGCCACATTTGACTAATGGCTAACATATTGAACAATACTAATACAGAATATTTCCATCATCTCAGGAAGTTCTATTGAACAGTGCTGGTGTATAGAATGATTTTCCATTTTTCCTTCTCATCTACATTGCTCAGGTACACATTAAATTGTAAGCCATTACTGTAACATTAGAGAATGGTATATCCCAATACTCTGGCTAATTAAAATGGGAAGACAGTTTAGTGATACAAACACATCCTTTCCTCTTTTATTCTTTCTTGGACTTCAGATACAATAAATTGTAAATGCTTTCCAAATTTATTCAGTCTTTATGTTTAGCTAAGTTATGACCATGCCTCTCAGAAAACAAAATCCATTTGCTAATTCTCCCCATATTCTGGGATACTATTTCTTGGATTTGGTCTTGGGGAATGATAACATACTATTTGGTAAATAATATACAATTAAAGAAAGATGAATTCCCCTCCTCTGCCACGTAATAGAAGAACATAGAGAGATATAGACTTGCTCACGGAAACATCAAATAGTTCCATGAATTAAAGATCCTTGTACTAAATCAAGTCACTTCTGTGAATTCCCAGTGAGTATTAAATTTAAATACCTCTCAGTTTCTCACCATATGGCCACCAGGGCAAACATAAGATCTTCGTTAGTATTATTTCCTTTCTCTTCCCCCAGGTAACTGCATTTTGAAAATGTAATTAAGATTAGGAATTTCCCTCATTTAGGCAGAGATGTGGTTTAGTTAAATAGGAACTCTTAATATAACCAATTAAGAAATGCTTTATGTATTTGAAGATGAGAAATCTACTAACTGGTCTGAGGCATCACATTAATGCAATGGACAATGGACAGCGAGCTTCCAGTTTGAGTACCAGCCCATAATAGCCTTTTTTTGGAGTCCTAGAGTAAGTGAAAAACCACCAAGACTTAGGTTTCTAGGGAGTTCCAGTTGTGGCACAGCAGTAACTAACCCAACTAGTATCCATGAGGATGCTGGTTTGATCCCTGGCCTCACTCAGTGAGTTATGGATCTGGCATTGCAGTGGGCTGTGGTGTAGGTCGCATATGTGGCTGGATCCCATGTTGCTGGGGCTGTGGTGTAGGCTGGCAGTTATAGCTTCAATTCGACCCCCTAGCCGGGAAACTTCGTTACACTGCAAATGTAGCCTTAAAAAGCTAAAAAAAGAAAAAAAAACAAAAAAAAAGACTTAGGTTTCTAGGCAACTGTTGAAAAAAAGAAATACACCAGAGGTTTATCTGTGGAGTACTTGTGCCCTGAGCACGCAGCAGTCAGGAATTCTGTCAAGTTGACAACAGTGCCATCTGATAGTCATTAGCTTGAATTAACAGCATGTCTTGGAAGCTACTGAACTTTCTGGTGACTTTGCACTCTTTATCCAGTCCTCTGTCTCCATATGTATTTTCTTATTAGTCAGATTATGTTACCTTAACTGTTTTCAGAAGTCTGGATGACCCAATACACAATTCTGTGTCAAATAAAGAACATAGGACTATCGTTGAATAAATGTCAAGTTGCGTCCAACTTGAATACTAGGCAGTTAAGATGTGATATATGGTTAATATGATTTGTATAGATAAATTACTTAAATATGGTCAAGAACACACAAGCAACACACCCATACAAGTCACAGTTACTACTCCTACTGATAGAATATTGGGGAGAAAATAAAAGGATAGCTTAGGGAAGCTAGCTCAGTTAAATCTGTGGAGAGACCCTGCCTCATAGGGCCTCTCTATTAGACTGCCCAACATATTCACATCACTTCATGATGATGCCTGAGGTATTTCCAAGTAGAAATTTACTGGGCCAAAAAAAAAATCTTTTATAATATTAAATCTTCTCAGAAAGATCAAATGAAAAGCACCATAGGCTAATAAAAATTATTTCAACTAGACTATTCTTATACAAAGACCTTGCCCATGTAATGTAAACCTTGGGAACAATTGGGATGTTGAACATAAAGAGTGGGAAATTAGTTGGAAAACTAATTTGTAGCAGGAGAATTTTATTTATTATATAGTTTAGAAGAGGGAGGTCTCGGGATGTAACTTAGGAGTAACTTGTCACTACAAGGAGCTGCTGTTCAGTTGCTCTGTATATACCATATCTGTGATTTAGTAGGCCCATAATAGCCCCACATGTGCTAATATTAGTCAAGCACCTTAATCACTTAGCCTTCAAAAACAATAGAGACCTATTTTTGGGAAAAGAACAAACCCTTCCTTACATACCACATACGTTAAGCCAATATACATACCATATATTTAAATATGTGAACATTAGAAATTAGAATAACACATTTTTAAATCAAATAGTCCCCTACAGACAAATATATCTTCATAATTTAAAATTTTAAATGTAAATAAAAATCATTGTTTTTATATAATGGAAAGTTGGTACAAGAAAGTCGAAGATAGCTAAATCTGTTCTTGCCCAGCTTTTGATGTTCTATTGATGGGCTAACAATGTTTGAGTAATACATGGAATGTTGATAATTTATAAATGATTTTGTATTTATTTCATAAGATTTATTTCTTATCCTACATACAGCAAAATCACTATTCTGCAATAATCAAGATATTCACATAATTTTTGCTCCTGCTGTAGGCAGAAATCTAAGGCTGTCCTCAAGGTAACCTAGCCCCTACTGTACCAGGGTCTCCTATTCATCGTGCTGAACCAAATACTAATTTAGGTATTGCTGTGAAGGGATACTGCAAATATAATTAAGATGAAAAATTAGTACAGTATTGTGAAATACTGTACTATTCTACTCTTTAAGAAAATGAATCCATAAATACTTTTAATTGGGCACATGTGAACTGTAATGTGTCCAAAAATGATGACAGCAAATAAACAAAAAGAACACTCCCTTAGGAGTTCCCATTGTGGCTCAGAGGGTTAAGAACCCAACTTGCATGATTATACGGGTTTGATCTCTGGCCTTGCTCAGTGCATTAAGGATCCAGTGTTGTTGCAAACTGTTGCATAGGTAACAGATACAGCTCGAATCTGGAGTTGCTGTGGCTGTGGCGCAGGCCTACAGCTGCAGCTCTGATTCAACCCCTAGCCTGGGAACTTCTATATGCCATGGGTGCGGGCCTAAAAAAGAAAAAAGAACACTCCCTGAGGACACAGTATTCTTCTATCAAGTTGGGTTTAGTTTAATTCTGTATTTGAGTCCTCTCCTTCTGGACTTCAATAGGATAACAAACATCCTATCACTTACCACACTCTCAGCTTGCTCTAGACTACATATGTCATTGAAATGGAAAACAGCTATTAGCTCTAAAGTCTTCTGCTGTGTTAGAAAGCAGACTACTAGCTATGTCTTTAACCATAAAAGAAAAGATCGATAAGTTGGACTCGACTAATATTAAGAACTGTTTATCAAAATATGCCAATAAGAAAGTGGAAAAGGTAAGCCACAGAGTAGGAGAAAGTATTTGTATTATATGAAAAGGACTGATAAATACAAAAAATACAGTGAGAATGATTAAAAATCAATAAGAAAAATAGATAATCCAATTTTAAAATGAGCAAAAGACTTTAAGATGATTCCCCAAAGGCAAATAAATATATGAAAAGATTATCAATCTCATCAGTAAAAAGGAAATGCATATTTAAATCCCAGTTATATATTATTGCATAGCCACCAGAATAGCTAAAATTAAATAATAATGAATGTTGGTGAGTATATGAAGCAACTGGAACAGTCATGACCTGCTAGCCAGACTGTAAATTGGAACAATCACTTTAGAAGACAATACGTGCTTGTCCTATAACCAAATAATCCCATTTCTGGATATAAACTCATCAGAAATATGGACATACATTCCTCAAAATACCTGTTCAAAAATGTTTACAGCAGCATCATTTCTAAGACCCCAAATTGAAAACATCATAAATTACCATTAGCATTAAAATATATGAATAAATCGTAACACATATATACAATAAAATTATATACAGTCACTAAAATGAACAAAGTAAAATAATATACAGTCACTAAAATGAACAAAGTTTCTAGAACAACTTGGAAGAAATCTCACAAACAAAATGCTGAGCAAATGAAATTCAGCACAAAAATGAGTTTGGACTGTGTGATTCCATTTATATAGAATTCAAAAGTAGGAAGAATTAAACTATTTCAATAGAAGTCAGAAGGGGGTCTGCCTTTGGGGGAGGAGGAAGATGAGTGGGAAGGAACCTGGGGAGGCTTCTGAGCTGCTGGTGGTATTCTGTTACCAGGGGACGTTCACTTTGTAAAAATTCACCTAGCAATACACCTATGATCTGGTCTCTTTAAGTATATTTGACAAGAAGTTACTTAAAGAAAGAAGGAGAACACCATCTTATCTTCCATTGTCCCCTCAATACCTCAAATATTATAAATGGAAAAACCATTTGGACTAAATGAAGATTCCAGGTTCAACTGGTATGAAATGTAAAGAGAGCTTAAGCCCTTTCTATCTTATGTTGAAATACATAGGTACATAAAACATAAGCATTTTATTTCACAAAGTTTCTTTGTACTCTTTCTGGGAAGGGCACACTAAACAGTGGAGACCTTTGGTATATATAAGGGATCTGTGGAATTGAGTGTGCATACCCCACCGGTCACAGCATGAAAGGGGTGTTGGGTCTTCTCACGAATTCATCCCTCAGTTCCTGTCATTGCAGGCGCTTCTCTGGGATCTGTCTCCCTTAGGGGTGCTATATCAAAAGCAGAGGTCTACATTTATGGACTCAACTTACTGAGCAAAATTTTATAACAAGAGGAAGTAAAATATTCTTATAGGTTGTTCATCACATATTATTTCTTATTATAAATACAGAACTTCTATTAAATATTTGCACTTAATTGAATCTGTCTTTCTACTCTATTCTAAATTTTTGAACCCCTAATGAGCTTCTCCGAAGACTGGGAATTCAGTAATATTACAAGTACCGTAGTTCAGTTTTCATTACGGATATTTAGGGCTTTTATGACTGGCTTGTGAGCCAGGCTCTCATTTGCAACTTTGTTTATAAGGATAAATATGTTCTAAGTTTCACTGACCCACAAATGAACATTTTGGAAAAAATAAGTTTGTAAATTAGGGATTTCTTATGTAATTGAATTGTGGAAAATTCAAATAACAAAAAAAAATTTTTTTTGCTATTTAAATATACTTAAAATATTTTTAACATATCACATTTAAAAATAATTTGTATTTTTAAAATATCACAGGAATGGCATTAATAGGGCCTACCTTCTGAGATTGAGGTAAATTAATCAGTAGACTTCAAGCTGGGATGGAGTTGATGAACAAAGTCAGGAACAGAATGGTAGACTAAAATTGACAGTTTTTCCCAGTTCAAGAATAATATAAATGGAATACAAGATTACAATTAAATCTTTACTGTTTTAGTGGAGAATAGCTTTAGACTCAGTGAAATATCAAAGTGAATGAAAAGCACCATTTTTAAAGTAGCACCTAGAGATTCAAGCCAGGCAACTTTCTTCTTCTTAATGTTTCATTTTATATAATTTAGTAGGATTCCTTGACATTTAAAATCTCCTCAATCTCTTTATCAAAAATAATTTAATGCAGATATTTAAAGCAAAGCTTTTGAGATCAGACTTTTATTAAAATCTTAATTCTACTACTCACTAGTTGTTGATTTTTGCCAAAGTCTTTACCTCACTGGGTGTCAGTCTCCCTACCTGTGAATTGAATCCCTCTCCTGGCCATTGTCGGGGTTAGAGACAGCACATTTAAAGCAAGTGGCACAATATCTGATATATGGGAAATGTTCAATAAATAGTGTTCTCTATAAATCTTTATATTTATGTGGATTTAATGTTGTCACTTTTGTTTATAGTAAGTGAGCTCAAAAGGTTAACTTTGGATCACATTGATGCTTAAATTATTTTTTTAGTCCGCAGGAAAATAAAAATCCTCCGTACAAAGGAGGAGAATTTTGTATGGAAAAATCATAATTTCATTCAGAAAACTTGAGGTAAATGTCTTATTCAATAAACAGAAGTTTCTGTAAAACCAAAGTAACCCTCAATTATGTCTTTCATGCAGATGACATAACTAAATGGACCTTAGAAGAATCAGCCTACCACTTTCTTAAAGAAGTTATTACACCTAATTACGAGGGGATAGCTTACAGGGGAGTCATTGATGTTGCTTCTTTTGCTTTTGATGCTTTCTCTGAAACACATAGGATATACACCTTAACATCTGCACTAGTAATAGATTTTAAATTAAAAAATGGGGAGGAAAAGGAAAGCATTTATGCTTTAGTTCAGCTTGAGGATGAGAACTGAAGGAAAGATAAATGAAAAGGACAGAGATGAAATACAGGCACAATTATGCCCTGTATTTTTGAAAAGCCAAATGACAGCTGGTAGAGAATAAGTTCAGGTTTTCAAACAGTGCTGGCAGTCATGGTTTTAACTTCAAAAACACTGATTGGGTTTCCTCAGAACTAGGGGTTTACTTCACATCTGACTATTGCCCTTCTGGGCCACTCAGCTCTCGCTACCAAATGTTAGCTATTTCTCCATCCTCTTCCAAGCTCTTCAAACCACCCAATATAATACCTCTCCATGCTCTCCTTATTTTCACTGTAATCATCCAGTGAGTCCTTGACCTCCTGATACTCATTGGAAAACTAAATAATTCCATAGGTTATTTTGTTTTGATTTTCAAAAGTAGAAGAGTTTAAAGACTACTAGGGTAAAGTAGGCAATAGAAAAGAATGAAGACGGAGGCTGTGTGGTTGGCATGGGATGACAGACTATCATATATAGTGAGAATAATTTTTTTATCCCTAAACTAGCCATCTGTGATTGCAAAGAGAAGCCTTTCCAAATACGTTAACAATAATGTTTTTTTTTACCTGCATGATATTGAAGCTGAGATGTATGTTTCCAAACAATTTTTAATGAAGTCAACCCAAGAAGAACAATTTCGCATAGTCTGATTAATACTCCATCATCTCTTTCTTAAAATAGTACAGAACCACTTAAAATGGCTGGATCAAAGACCGACTATTTGAAAGTTTGCTGAGGTCGTCATTATATTTACAACAAAAGGTTCATTGTGGCAGCCAATGGAGTAATAAATACCTGTTTTCTGCTCTCCATCCTTCTTTTCAGTTTTTGTTTTTGTTGTTATCAAACTGTCACTTGGCAAAAATCAGTATTTTCCTCAATTTGAAGCCAAGTCTTTAAGTCCAGTCATTTTAAAAATTTCAAGTGTTGTTGTTTACTAATTAGTTATGTTCCATACATCATACGTCTATCATATTCCAGTCTGCAGACTGCAGGACAGTGTGGGGTTGCTCCTACATGTTTACATGTGAAAATGATTCTAATTTCTTGCAGCTACAAAATACTACTTCCAACTTGAGTGGTTTTGCTGACGTTATTCAACTAAAGTGGAGATCAGGAAAGTGAATTCAGAGTGTGTTGTTAAATTGGCAAACACTTTGCAAATATCTAGGCAAAGATGTAATTATAGGAAACCCTACAGCATTTGTTTCCACTTGAAATCATTTTTTTCCTTTTTCAATTCTTTCCCGCAGAATTATCACAGAATATTGGCTAGAGTTCTCTGTGCTATACAGTAGGTCCCCATTGACCAATTATTCCATATACCTTAGTGTGTGTATATATGCCAATCCCATTCCTCCAATCTATCCCTCCCCCCAACATGTCTCCTCCAATTGAAATTTTATACAGTTCTGCTTAGGTTTACTCCTTATAAAGATGAGAAGGAAATGATATAGGCATTTCATAATTATAACTTTCAGAGATTTATCCAAGAGCATTTTCTTGTGGGTCTCAGACGAATTTGTGAAACATATTCATCTGCTAATATACAAGTATATGTCTATTCCTGCATGGTAAATAATGGGGTATTCATCACCTTTAGGAAACCATGAAATTTCACTGGGCTACTCAAAATAATGTCAAATTTATGCCCATCTGATTCGATAGATGTCTATGTTTATACTGCAGGAGCTCATGGTAATATTTATGTAAAGTGAGCCCTAAAACGAGTCATTATATATACCATGTTGGGACGCTTGCTTCTTTGAGTAGAGACTGTTACATATATTATCCATAAGTATAGATTTTTTCCTAGTTAGAGCTAGCTTGCTTTCTAAATTTTTTCCTGAGGATACATTATAGGCAGTTCTACGGTAAGCATATATATGCAAACATGAATGAAATACACACTAACAGACAATTACTCATGTTAGTGATTGTAGCTAAAAAAGTATTGGCAATTGCATTGGACTATTTAAGGGAAAAGATTTATACCAGGAAATAGAGATAGCTCATGTCTCCCTGTATTGATTTCAGTGGTTGCTATAGGAGCCAGGCTTGCTTGTAACTTTAACAAGCAATTCATATAATTCACTCTACATGTTAGTTTTTTTAAACCTCCATCCTTAATCCATTTAAAACTGTTTTTGAAACCTAACTCCAAAAAGAACCCTCCATTTAAAAAAGGTTGTATTTCCATGTTCTTGGCCCTTTCTGACATACTTGATCATTTGCACAGAGGGCCAGGAACTTGATTTTTTTTTTTTTAATTTCTCTTCCTTTTCAGTAGCAAAGAAATCTCAGGGATATCCCCCCCTTAATTATTTCACGATGTTTCTTTTAAAGAAAAAAGTAGTAGCCATTTTCTACAAATATTACTCAATAGAACTGTGGAGACCTTTCCATGGTAGTTCTAAATTCTTGCAAGTTTAAAAGAAACATATATTTGGAGTTCCCACCATGGTTCAGAGAGTTAAGAATCTGACTGCAGCCACTCAGGTCACTGTGGAGGTACAGATTTGATCCCTAGCCTGGCACAGCAGGTTAAAAGATTCAGCGATGCCACTGTTGTGGTTTGGATTCAATCCCTGGCCCGGGAACTTCCATATGCTGCAGGGGCAGCCATAAAAAGAAAAGAAAAGAAATACATTTTCCTTTAATTGGCCTTATTGCATTTTTATAGATTTGACTATCTGACTTTCTGGAAATTTTCAGTTAAAATCCTACACATGTTTCAAAGCGGGGGAATAATTTCTGACTTGTTGGTTTAATTTGTTTTATACATTATAAAATAAATAAAGCCTCATATTCATTTCTGTAAGTTTTTTATTTAAATAAAGAGAAAAGCCAGTGAACTGACCATTTCAAGATCAAGTATTTTTAATTTTTATTTTCTTAAGTAGAGATTCTTAACCTTCAAAATTTTGGAAGTTACTTTTTACTTTTTTAATTTTTTTTTCTTTTTAAGGCCACATCTGTGGCATGTGCAAGTTCCCAGGCTAGGGGTTGAACTGGAGTTGTAGCTGCAGGCCTATGCCACAGCCACATCAATACCAGATCCGAGATGCATTTGTGACCTGATCCACAGTTTGTGGCAATACCAGATCCTTAACCCACTGAATAAGGACAGGAATCAAACCTGCATGCTCACAGAGACCATGTCCTGTTCTTAAACCACTGAGCCACAATGGGAACTCCTAATTTTTACTTCTTTGATACAGGTTTCTCTGAAAAGCTATGGGCTTCTATTCATAGAGAAAATTTAAAAGTCAATTTTTATTTGAATACTTGGTGATATCATGAATTGATGGAATTATTTGAACACATATATTTAATTTTATTATATATTTTAATTGCACTGTAATATTTTTTCTTTTGCCTTCCCAAATAGATGGAAAACATCTGACAATGTCTGCTACATTACTGCTATTTAATTTCTGCTCCATATCTCACTGTCAACTCAACGTATCTTCTTGGATGTCTAATAAGCATCTTAAATATGATAAGCTCAAATCTGAACTAATTCCCAATTCTAGCCCTAAGGCTCTATCCTCCTTTTCTATTTTAGTGAGATACTAATTCTTTCTTCCAGTTTTTAAGCAAAAAAAAAAAGCCTCAGACTCAACCGTAACTTTCTCTGCCTCTCAAATCCCACATTTAATCTCTCAGTGTATCCTATCAGCTCATCCTTCAAAACTTATTCAAGACTTTACCACTTCTCACCACCTCCACTACTACAACCATCCTCCCTCACCTGAGCTCTTGCAAGTCTCTTCAGAGTGGTTGTTTTACCTTTATCTTTATACAACTATAGTTTCTTCTCAACACAACTATAATAAAACTTTTAAGAAATTGTAGATCTTGTCACTGTTCTGTGCAAAACCATCCAATACTTATCATTTCATGCAAGTTCAAAGCCAGTTCCCTGCAAAGGCCTGAACATTCCTCCTGGATCTGCCCACCCCTCCCTACTGCTCGGAACTCACCTTCTAAGCCTCCCCCTTGCTTACTCCACTCCTGCCACTCAAACTCCTTACTGCTTTCACAACAGGCAAGTATGTTCTCCATCTGAGGATCTTGGCATTTTCTCTTCTACTCTGTAACGTTGTACCCTAAATATCCACTCGCTCACTAAATATCCACTTGTCACTTCCTTTGGTTTCTTCTTAAATGTCATTTTATCAGAGAAATCTTTCATGACCACCCTACATAAAATAGCATACATTTTCCATCACCACCTGTCTCTAACCCCTTACCTGCCTGCTTTATTTATTTATTTATTTATTTAGGATTACACTTATTACCATCTAAACTGTTGTGTATTTCTTAAAATTTGTTTTGAGTTTGTCTACCTCCACTAAAATATAAACTCTGTGAAAAAGGACTTTGTTTTATTTACTTGTATCCCAGTGCCTGACACATAGGCTCTTAACAAGCATGAACTGAAAGGGTTTGAATGAATTCCACAATGCTCTCTCTGCTTAGTAAACACCACCTGGGCATTACAGCCACAGTGCTCTGCTTAGTAAATACCACCTGGGCATTACAACATACATTCTGGGTTGAAACAGTCATGTAAAAATTATTAACAACAGTCTCGCCTATCTTTAGAAAACCCCATTTTCACAGATTTTTTTTTTTTTTAAGGCTCACCTGCAGCATGTGGAAGTTCCCAGGCTATGGGTCGAATAAGAACTGCAGCTGCCAGCCTACTCCACAGCCAGGGCAGTGCTAGATCTGAGTCACGTCTGCAACCTATATTTCATTGTACGGCAATTCCAGATCCTGAGTGGGGCCAGGGATCAAACCCACATCTTTCCAGAGACAATGTTGGATCCTTAACCCACTAACCCACCAGGGGAACTCCTCATGTAATATTTTAATGAAACGTGGGTACACGAATCATCAATATCTTGGTTAAAAGGTTCTTACTCTGACTTCTAAAACAAACAAAAAAACCCTGTGCTCATCATCATTCCACTAAAAATTTGCTTTGTTTCCTATCAGCAATCATTGTTCACCTGCTGTTTCAATCTTCATTTGTCAGTATTAATACCTGAATAGCTTGTACTCTAGAGAAGTGAAAAATTGAAAATTAAAAGATGAAGATGTATGCATAATAGATGTATTGAGCAGAATTATTGCCAAACATTATAACCGTATTGGTTCAGAACAGATTCTGAACTATTTCTGGGGAGCTTCTCACCTAACAGCATGGCATTCTTTATGCTTTTAATAGTTCTCCATCTCAATAATTTCCTTTGATCATTTCTTATTAATTTCCAGTTGGAAGGGCTGTAGTAAAGAAATTTGTTGAACATTTGATTACGGATCAACCTGACAACAGTGTAGATCCACATAATATAATAATCTGTGAAAGAACACTCTGCTTTATTTTTGATAGTAAAAGCACCGTTTTCTTACTTGTTTTTATATTTTCTTGGCTTCTTCTGGGAGTACATTCCAGTTCCTAGTCACCTCACACTTAATCCACATTAATCCCTTAGCATTCTGAGCATTCAAATATTTAATTTATGATAATACTCTAAAATCAAAAGATTTACATGAAGATTCACAAAAGAAAAGTGCTTTTCTTTTTTTTTTTTTGTTTGTTTGTTTTTCATTTTCCAAGTTGTCCAAATCAGGAAAAGTGGATTCTGTACTTAACACTGGGCCACAAGTGCCTGGTTTCCACTCAACCAAAAAAAAAAAAATGCTATGCTTGACAGACTGGTCCACCATACAATTATTAAGGATAAAATAATGAACCTAAAAATCCATGAGGAATATCCACATGAGTTATTTATAATAAAGCAACTGACAGACCTATTCAATTTTTTCTTTGTATTTTGCTTCAAAACTCCCTCTTCAACATTTATGTTTAACTATTTTATTGAGGAATGAATTTATACTAATCATCATAATTTTTAGGCTTCTATGAACTTTATATTTCTATTAAATTTTTTATTAAAAATACATATATGAAAGAATATGCCATCACAAGCAAAATATTCAATTGCCTGGAGTAAGACTTTTCCTACTTGGTAAACATATATAAAATACCTACTTTTTGTACTATAAGGATTTCAAACATAATGGCACAGCTTTAAGATTATTAAAAGTACGGAAGACTTAGGATATTTTTCAAATACACAGTGCTATAATGTAAATTAGAAGCAGTGAGAAAAATATGGCAAAGGAAAAACAAGGATTGATGTAAGTCAGCAAAGAAGCAAATACACAAAATAAACGCTATGAAGTGAAAGCCTACCCACTTCATAATGGTGCGTTGCTGATAAAACTCCTAGAGAAAAATCACAATTGATTGCACAACTCAGAATTCAAAGATAAGCACCAATTGTTCAGGGGGAGCACAACACTGGATTGCTCCTTAGATCGGAAAGTATAAGAAAGATCAAGGGTATTTACGAAAAGGATGCTGAGGAAAGGATTAAAATGTGCCTAAGTGCATTCTCACAGTGATAAAAAGAATCTCTCAATATAGGCTAATGAGCTTATACCAAATGGAAATTATGGGCAGCCAAAAATGTTCATGTGCAGCTCTCACAGGTGTATTTGAAAGTGCCTTGAGCAGGAAGAATCCTTACCTAAATCCCTTGACTAAACTTAGATTTCAAGGCAGGTCCATAACCCCTGAAATTATGTGCAATATTTTTTATGTGCATGCATATGTGTAATATCCTTGGTTATTCAAAATTTAAAAATTTTTTATTATAGTTGATTTACAATGTTCTGTAAATTTCTGCTGTACAGCAAAATGACCCAGTTATACATATATATATTCTCTTTCTCACATTATTCTCCATCATGTTCCATCACAAGTGATTAAATACAATTCCCTGTGCTATACAGCAGAATCTCATGGCTTATTTACTCCAAATGCAAAGGTTTGCATCTAGTAACCCCAAACTCCCAGAAATGTGGGGTTCGAAATGTTTTTAACAGCATATTAGAATGAAACAGAACAAAACCAGCAAAAGTTCCATAACAGTCCCTTGTTTCATAGCACTGGATGTGTATTCTATGAGAAATTCTCCTGTAAAGTCCCTTTTTTTCTCATCCTAATATACATACTGTGTAGCACTGACTTTGAGATTAAGAATTCTGGAAAATACATAAAAAGAGAAATCTTTTTATGTTGGGTATTAAATGCAGATCTTTGTTTAAACAGTGATTAAATGGTCACCAGGACGTGGTCATCCTTTACAAGGATATGTGGCTCCTGGAAGATCAGCTCACCTGACCTCAGATTGACTCTAAATGCAACCAAAAATATCTACCAGAATTTGAATAAATTCTTACAACAGGGGTTGGCATCATTTCTAAAACTTAGCTCGGAGCACACTAATTTGATCATCTTTTGTCATTACATATTTGAGGGCACAGATACAAGGTTCAGGGCCAAATTTTTTTCCAAAAGCAGCTTGTACCACAAATCTAATTGAGCAGTAAAGGATAAAAGGCTTGTTCATCATTATTTTCACTTTAGGTTTCTAACAAGAATCTATTGAAAAAGTTCAAGGATTTGTCTTTTAAAGCTACCCTTACGTATGTTTTAAAATCTTAAAAAAATTTTGAATAGCAAAAGCTTTAAAATGTGTATGTATATATTTAAAAAACCTATTATAGATAGTTATTCTGCTTATGTCTTTCATTATTTAAGCTCAGACACATTTACAGATACCAATTCATTTATTACATGAATCAAATTTTATTTTTCATCTACAATACAGTAGGGGTAGAGCATTTGTTCAAAAAAAAAAAAAAGAACTCTTGAAAGTTATTTTCAGCCCAACTCAATCTCATAGTGCTATTGTTTTCTTAATAGTCTAAGATAATTAAAGGCTTTTTTAAAGCTAATAGCTTCGGAAATGAATTTAGCTCCCCCAAACCACAGTACTGTTTTAAACTTTCTTAAATTCAGGTTGCCTCCCTTGATTTTTTTTTTAACTTTATCAGATATACAGTATTTTTAAACTCACTTAAAAGGAGTAGTCAGCTATACTAATTATTTCTAAAGAGAAATACTTTGAGAGCTATAATCTGCCAGCATTTTAAAACCTAAAACAAAAGCAATAGAATCATGTAATTCATCAATGGGAGACATATAACTCAACACTAATACTGTAAAGATGAGGAAAAAGGGTAATTTCACTGGAATCAATATATTGACTAAATTATTACCTACGATGGGAGTGGTAGAATATTTCTGATATACCATTGTAGATAATGAAAATTTCAATATTAAATTAAATAACATTAGTTGCCAAACGGCTTCCACGTAACCTAACTACATTATTTACTCCAATATGCAAGCACCACACGTTCAGCAGTATCTCCCAGACACCCTACTGACAGAAATCATGCAATTACATAATATTAAAGTTAACATTTCATTATGTAATCCTGCCCTCATCCACTGGAGATGAGAAAAGTCAAAAATAACATGAGCAATGCATTAGCAGTTTTCTGATAATTACATGACTCTTAGAATGTTACTTCATTTCCTTGAGTCTCTGTTTTCTTGTCAAACTTCAGAAACGTTATAAGGATTAAATGAGATGACATATATGAAAATACTCTGTATGTGTTAAGACCATTGTTTTGTTTTGTTTTTTTTTTTTTTTTTTTTTT